>CATOTO010000143.1:0-14147 GCA_951812925.1 Calliopum simillimum | reverse complement strand
GGAACACAATTAAAAATAATTAAATAAATAAATGAAAAAAAAACTTGAACCAAAATGTCAGGAAAGTTAGCCCAGCCATTTTCGAAAATCGAAAAAATTAAAGTTGTGCTGAATTGTGCTAGAGTTGTGCCGCGTTGTGCCGCAAATTTAAAATAAAAATTTTCAGTAACAAAAATTTTATCAGCAAAACAATTTTTCAGATCCGAATTAGCCCAACCATTTTTATTTTTTGGATTTTTGGCCAAACTTTCCATAGATTCGAAAAAATTTAAATTGTGCTAAGTTGTGCTAGAGTTGTGCCACGTTGTGCCGTAAATTTAAAATAAATAACTCCTATAGCAAAAAAGTTTCTTTGGAAAGTACCAATTTCACATCCAAGTTAGCCCAGCCATTTTTGAAATTTAAAAAAAAAATAGTTGTGCTGAATTGTGCTAGGGTTGTGCTGCGTTGTGCCGTTAATTTAAAAAAAAAATTTCCAATAACAAAAGAGTTTCTTTGGAAAAGTGCCAATTTCGCATCCGAGTTAGCCCAGCCATTTTTGAAATTTAAAAAAAAAATAGTTGTGCTGAGTTGTGCTAGGGTTGTGCTGCGTTGTGCCGTAAATTTAAAAAAAAAATTTCCAATAACAAAAATTTTATAAGCAAAACAAATTTTTCAGATCCGAAGTAGCCCAACCATTTTTATTTTTTGGATTTTCGACCAAACTTTCCATAGATTCGAAAAAATTTAAATTGTGCTAGAGTTGTGCCACGTTGTGCCGTTAATTTAAAATAAATAACTATAATAACAAAAAAGTTTCTTGGGAAAAGTACCAATTTCGCATCCGAGTTAGCCCAGCCATTTTTGAAATTTAAAAAAAAAATAGTTGTGCTGAATTGTGCTAGAGTTGTGCTGCGTTGTGCCGTTAATTTAAAATAAATAACTTCAATAACAAAAAAGTTTCTTTGGAAAAGTACCAATTTCGCATCCGAGTTAGCCCAGCCATTTTTGAAATTTAAGAAAAAAAAAAATTGTGCTGAATTGTGCTAGGGTTGTGCTGCGTTGTGCCGTAATTTTTAAATTTGTATGTCCTATATTTAAATTTTAATGAATAAAAATAAATTCACATCTACTAATATATTTTTTTTGGGGTTATATGTATGATCGAACTGCATGAAAGTATGCAACAATTTATGTGCCGCATAGAGAGAAGCGTTAACAGTGTTACCGTTTATGAGGAATCCCCAAAGTACGTTTTAATGACTAGAGATAAATTTCCGTCATGTTTAATTTTAAATGATTTTCAAGTCGCGATATCTCATGAACGGACGAAAAAACAGTTCAAAAACCACTTTATATGGACTTCAACGTTCTATAAAATGCATAAAAATGTTTTTTTCTATGACGAACCGTTTTGGAGATATTTTGAAAACGGTTTTTTTTCTAAATTTTGGATTTATTGAAAAAATATCTAATAAACTATAGGTCATACGAAAAAAAAAACAAAATGTTACATGTAGTGCAAGAAATACCGTATAAATAGGTATTTGTACTTCAAACGTGTGACTCACCGTTCATGAGTTTTCGTAATTTAAATCTCAACACATCAATGTACACACTCATAAGCGGAATGCACAATTTTCTAATTTTTTAAAATTTTGAATTAGGATATCTTCTGAGATATAAGCCGTACGAAAACAATTCAAAGGTCATTTTTATTTAGCTGCAGAATTATACCACTATGTTTTTCTCTAAAAGTAACCGTTAAGGAGATATTTGTAAAAAACTGGCGGCGAGCGAACACGATTCGAGGTGGCAAGGTTGAAATTCTGAAGGAACACATCGAAATGTATAAAATAACTCATTTGCGAAAATTCCGGAAAACTTAACAGGTAACCCCATTTTATTCTCCCAAATAATTGTACTATTTATAAAGAATTTTATTTTTTTGAAAAGGTCTATTTTTATGTAAATGTATATACACACTTCTATAAAAAAAAACACTTCCCCTTTCATAAAATCACTCCACTTTTTCTTCAAAATTATTGTGGGCCAGAGATTCATAGCAGAATGTGAAAAAAGAAGATAAAAATTCCTTTAAAATGCTTATCAAAAAATTTCTTAGCTTAAAAATGGACCGAAATATGGCTGCTCGAGAATCACAATGCACGCATCTTAATTGGTGCTATTACTGGACATTTTGCCATGGGAGTCCATGCATCTCGTTTAGGTCTCTCAAACATTGCCGACCTTTGTAGGAGATCCTGATATGAAAGAAACAGTCTTCCATTTCTATTGCGAGTGCCCAGCGCTTGGTCATTTCAATTTTGAATCGCTTGACTCACTATCTGGAGTGTGTCTTAAATCCATATGGAAGAATACATATATGTACATCCAAGTGGGTCTCTTACATCCATACCTAAATTGGAGCGTTATTTAACTGTCTCTGTTTTGGTATGCTCCAAATAAATTGTATCGGCATGAAACAAACAGATACTCCTGACGCTGGTCTAGCGCTCCAATTTAGGTATGGCAGTTAGAATTTTTTGAGTTCTTAATGTCGGGTATACAATGGGCCCATTTTCGAGGCCAAAGTTAACGATGACAACATGATCATCTCCCGTATCTAACATAGTCTAAACTATGGCTACTCAAACATGGAAATTTTGTTTGAGCGGTCGGCAAAACTTTTCTTACTCAAAACCATGGCGTCTTACGAGAAAAGTGTTATTTTTTATTTTTATTTATTTATTATGAGTAATTGAAATAAATCCTTATGCTAAAGATTACAAGGAACTATTGATTAAAAAACGAGCTACAGGTCAGATTACAAGGAACCTTTTAATGACAGCATGTCACTGTTAAGGCAAAAAATACTTACTTACAAAAAAAAATTAAGTTTTGCTTTAAACGCTTTTTTCGTAAGACACCTTGGTTTTGAGAAAAACCGTTTTTCTGGCGTTCAAGTGGCTATATTTCGGTTAATTTTTAATCTGAGAAATTTTTCAATGAAGCATTTTAAAGAAAATTTTTTTTACTTTTTTTTATTCTGGTATGTCTTTGCCTATCTCTGACCCAAAAAGAGTACAAAAACACAAGAATTCGAATTTTATTTTTTTTTTGTATTTCAACATTTTTAGCATAAGTAATTTTTGTTACGTGTAGCTTAAAAACGAATAAAATAAATAAATAAATTTTGTGCTCTAACTTTTTGTGTTCACTTCGCTAACACTTCATTTTTTCAGAATTTTACTTCGCAACACTTCACTTTTTACATAATTTCACTTCGCTCAAAATTTTTGAAACGACAGCACTGGACACGCGTGCCAACAAAGAGCGTAAGCATTTACTCTCGTTGAGGATGTTCTCGCTGTGCTGCCAACTTAGTAATTTTCGCAATAGATTTTATTACCCATAAAATTTTTGCCCTATTGCTTTTTTTTGATGCTTTCTCTTGTGCTTTTTTTTCTTTCCTTGAATACTCTGGTTTGCGAATGCTGTGCATTTAATTTTTTTCAAAATGTAAAAAGCTACAAATATTCTTTAGCGCTGCGTGTGTTAGGCTAAGGTTGCATTGGATATGGCTTCGTACTTAAATTAGGTTGGATGAAAAAAACAGGTTCCATTAAAAAAAAAGTATAATTACACAGTCCTGCAACGGTTTTTCTCTCTTAATTTTGAAGTATGCTGATTGCGAGCAAAATAGTGAAAAACACAATTTTCAGTAATTTAGGCTTTATTTAAGTTCCTTTTTTGTATATATAAGACTACGACGCCTATTCTACTGATGAAATCAAAATCCAATTGTGCACCATATGTTTTTTGGTGCTCCAACAAATTCATAAAAAATATGGGATCGATTGGACAAGGGGGCATTGTACCCCTCATACAAAAAAAAAAGTCAAAATACTTAATTGGACATTTCTTTTGAGTCGCTCTTACGCCTATACCAGTAGATATATTGAAACCATATTAATGCCATATATCCGCCTGATACTCCGGCATATTTCTTTTGATAATGGGGATAATTAGAAAACAAAAAACGCACATCTACTTAGTTACTTTACCTGCATGATGAAACTTAATATCTGAATAAATATTATGCATAGCAACTATCTTGATCGTACAGGGAGCACCAGAAAAATATATGGAGCAAAAATGGTTTAAATATTTTGAGTATTTTAGGCGTGCTATTGAAGAGAACATAAAAGCAAACGATGAAATTAATAAGTTGTCAAATGATGCACAGGCCAACAAGAGTATCCCTCTTAAAATTACGAGAGTGATTTGCAATGTATTTTTTGATGCTGATCCCAAATACGAGAACTGGAGAAATTTTAAAACAACTGTGAAAAATATCAAAATTTTTGAAGTTATGAAAATTTAAATATATCAAAATCCTGGCGTTATGCGAACTTATCAAGTTCAGATTTGTGATTAGGAGGTCCCAAATCACCTTGAAGAATTAAGAGCAGAAGTGTAAATGTAAACGTACCAAAATAACCAAACATTTTTTTCAGTGCTTGCAGCTTTTGCCATTTTATCTCTTTTGAGCGTAAAGGAATATTCATTTTCGCTCTCCGCCGACCACTGGCATAGTATCAGTCAACGTCAAACGCGGTTGCATCCGAAATTTGGTTCGATGTTGCAACGTCAAAATTCAAAAAAGCTATGTGTAAATAAATGTTAACGTTCCTTTACCGTTTTAAACTGATATATTAAAAAAGGGTGATAAAGTGCAAGTTTTGTGTGAATTAATAAACTAAATTAATAGAATATTGTAAGTGAAATATCAAATGACAAAAATATCAAAATAATTTAGTGCCTTCGTACCAGAGATCTGCAATTAATGATTACTAATAGTTTACTTTTCAACTATCCCAAGAAAAAACGAAGAAAAAGAGCAGTTTGCTCCATAATATGAAGAAAAATTTTTTTACTGGAATTATCTTTATTAACACGTGTATATAAGTAGTAGGTATTGTGTGAAAGTTCATTGCGAAGCCGTGTGCGCATTAAAAGTGTATCAAGGTCAAGGGGTGCAAAAAATCAGTTTTTGTAAATGTATACTAAGGGTCCAAGTTAAAGAACTGGTAGTCCGTTGATTATGTCATATTTAAAGGAAGTAAGACGTTCACGGGTTTATTTTACAGAAATCGATCAATTGGTCGTTAAAGATGAAAAGCCCCGGAGGGGGAGAAATGCACCCTTTACAGTTTTTTCAAAAAATCTAGTGAACGAAGCAAAAAATTTAAAAAAAAAACTTTTTGTACAGAATTAAATTTGCCATTACCAAACATAGAAATTTTGTTTGTGCGGGCGAAAAAATGGTTTTTATTCAAAACCAAGACGTCTTACCAAAAACGTGTTTGAGACAAAAATGCTTAGAATCGTTTGGATTTTGGAAACATTTTATAATTTTCATTTTATAATTTTTCGAAACATGGTCAAAAAAATTAAAAAAGATTCAAAAAAATTCTAAAATTCTAAAGCCAGAAATACATAAAAAGTATGCATGCATCAAGAATTGTCAAATTGAAGTCAAATACATGTCTGCTTATGAGAGCACCCAGATAAAAAGTATGCTCGAAGCATGCATCAAGAATTGTCAAATTGAAGTTAAATACATGACTCATAAGCAGACAAGCATCAAGAATTGTCAAATTGAAGTCAAATACATGTCTGCTTATGAGTCATGTATTTGACTTCAATTTGACAATTCTTGATGCATGCATACTTTTTATGTGTTTCTCGCTTAAGCAATTTTGTCTCATTCACTTTTTTCGTAATGTCTTGGTTGTTAATAAAAACCGTTTTCCGACCACATAAACAAAATTTCTATGTTTGAGTGGCCATATTTCGGTAAATGTTTGACACAAAAAATTTTTAAACAAAGTATATACAGTGGAAGTCGCTTATAACGACGGTCAAGGGACCGCGCAAAGTCGGTCGTTTTAACCGGCGGTCGTTATATCCGACATTAACGCTAATATATACAAAAAAAAAAAAAACGCTGTTTGCATTTGCTATCAATTTTATTAAAATTACGTACTCAATGCAATTCTTTAAAAACAAAACTGAATTAACCCTATTTTGCATGCAGTAAATTCAGCACGCCTTGTTTGGACTAGGTTTTACCTCGATGTCGTCCCACTCCATGATTTTTTATGCAGAGTTATTCAGTGGAGTCCAAATATACAGGAAAAGTTTTTTAAAATCGGTCAACGAGCTAATCAATTTTCAGAGTTAAATTTCAGTTACCATCTCATCTCATCTCATTATTGAAACCGATCTTGGTGACCAAACTGACACGGTATTGGACTGCATACCTTGTGAACTTCAACTTGAGAATGCAAAAAATTATTCGCTTGCCGGGGTAATAGCATATTCTGGGACTTTTCAGTCAGAGTCTATTGGGCATTATACGGTTTACCTCAAAATGGATGAAAATTGGTTACACATTGATGGAGGATCGAAAAAAGGTTCATCCAAAATAGTCACGGGGAAAAATAAAATACACGCACATATTTGTATTTACAATGTAACAAATTAATTAAAAAATAGTAACAATAAAATTTTGTTATTTAACAAAATGTTGGATTATCACCACATCGTACTAGTACGAAGTCATCTCTTATTTCAACACATGTGTATTTCTTATTATTTGTATTTTCGCTTATTTCAAATTTTAAACGTTTTACGTTTCTGACGTCAGTTATAGATGTGCAATCCCATATAAAGAGTTGGCCTGACTCCTCTTGAGATGTGCATTTCTCCGTTGCAAGTTGCTTTTCTTGCTTTTTACTTCCCCGTGTTACTACTAGTGCTCTTTTTATTGTATTATCGTCTTCCGTTGGTATCATTTTTACCAATATTTCTGAATCGATTTTTATTGGTGATAGTGCGTCGGCATTTGTATTTATTTTTCCTTTTTTGAATTTGATTTCAAAATCATAATCTGAAAGATCTAATCTTATGCGTGTCATTTTTGATGATGGGTTTTTATGGCTAAATAATGAGACTAGTGGTCGATGGTCCGTTACCACAATAAACTTTCGTCCGTATAGATATGGTTTGAAAAAATTTATGCTCCAGTGAATCGCGAGTAATTCTTTCTCTATTACTGGTTTGTTGATATCATGCTTTTGTAAAGTTTTACTTGCGTATGATATTGGCAAATCTTCTCCAATTTCACCTTGAGACAAAACTGCTCCTAAAGCAAAATTTGAAGCATCAGTTGTTAAAACAAATGGTTTCGAGAAATCTGGATATTGAAGAACTGGTGGTTCAATCAATTTTTGCTTTAGCGTGTCAAAAGCTGATTGACATTTTTCTGTCCATTTGAATTGTTGATTTTTCTTTAATAAGGCATTGAGACATTGTGCAATAGATGCAAAATCTTTGATAAATCGTCTATAGTAATTACAAAAAGCTACAAATCGTCTTACGTCGTCTGCGTTTTTTGGTATTGGGTAGTTTTTTATTGTGTCATGTTTTGCTGGGTCTGTTCTAATTCCTTCTTGTGTGATTAAATGTCCTAAATAAACTACTTCTGGTCTCAAAAATTTACATTTGCTAGCGTTTAGCTTTAAGTTGTATTGTGCTAATCGGTCGAAAACTTTTATGAGGTTGTTATTATGATGCTGTAAACTGCATCCGAAAACTATAATATCGTCAACGTATAGAAAAGCTTCAGAGCTTAAACCTGTTAAAGCTATAGTGAGCATACGTTGAAAACTGTTTGAGGATATTTTTAATCCAAAAGGTAGTCTCTTAAATTGGTAATGTCCATCATTTGTGGAAAAAGCTGTAAGTGGTTTGGATTTATTGTCTAATGGTATTTGGTGAAATGAACTCGTCATATCGAGTGTAGTAAAATATTTCGCTCTTCCTAATTTGTCTAAAACATCTTCTATCCTTGTTAGTGGAAATTTGTCGTTTACTAATTTAGTATTTAACTTTCTAAAATCAACAACTAATCGCCATTTTTTAGTGTCGTCACTGCTTTTCTTTGGTACAAGTAACAGTGGTGCATTGTATGGACTAACTGAATGTTCTATGACGTCATTTTGCAATAATTCTTCTACCTGTCTGTGTATTTCTTCGTTATGTGCGTGTGGTAGTCTGTAGTTTTTTATGTATGTTGGAGTATTGTCGATTGTCGATAGTGTTTGTGTATAAAAATTGTTGACTGTTAACTGTTCGTTTTCTAGGTGAAAAATGTGTTGATATTTTTTAAATATGTTAATTAGTGGATGATTCGGTTGTATGTTTAGTTCTTTAAAGATTTTGTTGAATCGTACTTCGTCTTGTTTTGTATTGTTTTCAATTTGGATATAGTTTGAAAGTGGTTCTAGTTTTGGAGTAAATTTATTTATTTTGATCTGTTCGTCTTTTGTATTTAGTATCTTAACGTGGCATTTTCCGTTCGCAGGGATTATTGTATTTGCCAAAAATACACCTTCCTGAATCTCTTCATTTAATACCACGCTGTCCTCGTTTACTGTCAAGTTTATAGGTTGTATTATTTCTGTCCTGGGTGGAATACGTATTATGTCGTAAGCATGTTTGTTAAAATGTAATGGTAATATTACGTCTGTGTTATCTAGTATTGTTGTTAGAGTTTGTGTTTCGTAGTCAATTTTGCACATATATTTTGTTAAAAAGTCTCTGCCTAAAATGCCATCTGTTTCTATAGGAAAATTGTTCTCCACAGCATGAAATGTGTGTGGTACTATACGATATTGAAAATCAAGTTTAAGTTGTATTGTACCTAAAGTTAAAGTCTCATCATCTGTTATGCCGGTTAATTTACATCTATAGTCCATCATCAAATCTGTATTTTGATTGATGTTTTCTAGTTTGCAGATCGATATGTCTGCGCCTGTGTCGATTAAAAATTGCAAAGTTTTCCGTGAATTTCCGCATTTCAGATTAACGAAATTCGTTGTGTTATCCGATATTTTATATATATTTAATTTCGCTGTCCCGGTAGATCTTCGACATTGATCTCCGAGCGATTGTCGTTTCCCTGTCCGTTGGTATCAATGACATATACTCTTCCTTGGTTTTGTCCATTGTTGTAGTTGGAATTGTTGCCTCTAGGGTTATTATTCTGATTGCGGTTGTTATTGGAGTTGTTTCCTCTATTATTATAATTATTGTTGTTGTTTCGCGTATTTCTGCGCGGGTTTCTCTTGTTATAGTTTCTGTTGTTAGAATTGTTATACCCATTGTTATTGGTATTATTCCTGTTGTTGTTATTATTCCTATAATTATGAGAATTGTTTCCGTTCTGGTTGCGATAGTTGTTTCTACCTTGGTTATAAGAATTATTTCTGTTGTTATTACGCTGATTGTTATTATGTCCACTATTTTGATTTCTGAAATATAGCAGTTGTTTATTTGTGTTTTTATTTTGCTCAACTTCGAGTGCTAAATTGGTTGCTTCTGTTAAGGTTTTAGGTTGTGCTGCAATTATTGTACTTTGTAAGTCTTCATTTAAGCCATTTTTGAATATTGTCAGTGCATAATTTTCGTTCATTTTAAGTACCAAATTTCTTTGAGTTTCATCATTCGATACATCATTTAACTGTATTCTGTTGAGTTCAGATACAAGGTTCAATAGTTTGTCTTTGAATTGATTAACCGAATTGTTTCTTTGTGTCAAAGTGGCGAGTTGTGTGTGAATTTGCCCTGTCGTTGAAGAACTTTTGTATGCATTTTGTAATGATAATTTAAGATCGTTTAGGGTTTTGATATTTGCAGTGTTTTTACTTTTGTATCTAGTTTTATGTTCACTATTACGTCTATCAACTTCGTTCTGTCACTTGTTGAATATCCCTCATGGATTAATTCAACTAATTTGAGGAAAGCTTCTAGTTCTTTGTAATTACCTGTAAAGGCAGGTATTACCTTCATAACTGTTTCTATACTGAATTCTACCATTTTCGGTTCTGTTGAATTGTTTTCATTTACTTGTTGATCTTCGTTCTCTGTCATACTCTCTAACTGTGTACTCAATAGCCTAGTTGTTTCGTTTACTAGTACATAAAATTCATGAGTGAAACGTTGTAGTTCTAAGTTTTCTTTTAATTGATTTTTATGTGTATCAAAACTGTTTTTAAGGGATCTAATCTCATCTAGCTTGTTTAAAATTGTCGGTCTAGTATACCCTCTTGTGATAGATTTTTTTAGGTTTATTTTTATTACCCTAACCTTTTTGTATATATCTGTTAGAATCTGCATGTATGTCGTTTAGGTTAGTTAGAAAGAACATTTGTAACCATAGTAAAAAGTTATTTAGTCAAAAGTTTAAATTGTAATGTTTGTAATGGTTCTATTTATGTAAGTAAAAAAAAATCACGAGCATACAACAAGACCATATGAATCTATGCATTTTTGTTTTAGCTTTAGAAAGCGGATTTCTTCTATTTCTACGTAATAATAAAAATTTCTAAAATAAAGTAAATTGTTAAAATTATTTATTCTGAAATATAATGGTTCTGCATCGACGCTTTTCTCGTTCTATTAGTAACGTGTAAATTTTGCGAGTGTTCTTTTTAAATTATTTTAAACAGTCATCACGCCCATCAGGATCATGCGACAAGGTTTCATAGTGACTTGCAAGGCGGCAAATTATCATCTGCGACCCAGATTAAAGTATCGATTTTAACATTTTGTAGAATCATTTTCCACTTCATGCGTTGTTGAAAGCAAAGCATATATTTTTGAGTTCAGCGATGCCAGAATATATTTTTTTATATGATGGATTTGTTTCCATATCAACTGTGGTCCCAGTCAGTTTGGCAGGATCGCCATGTAGTGTTAGGATGGCAGGATCACCATGTGGTGTTAGGATGGCAGGATCGCCATGTGGTGTTAGGACGTTTATGGAATGTGGCCTAGCAAGATGGTCATAAAGTGTGTCCTAGCAAATGTTTGGCCAGCGCTTAGGAGCGCTGCGGGCTGATGAGGGCAAACTTAATTCCGCCCGTGGTATCTGTTGAAGCAAGTTAATGCCTTTTTCTCCAAGCAAAAATTAATGCTTGTTATTCCTTAAGCCATAAGATAAAGGCTTGGTTGTTTGAGTAAAATAAGTACTGAATCTTTTATTGAAATTGCTTAGTTTATATACAATAAATACCAGTATTTCTTAACTAAAATAAAACCAATATTTACTAAAACTCCACCCCTATTTCCCTGTACATATCTAATTTAGTTTTTTGGGAATGGTGTGCGTATGTGTTGGTAAAATTGTGTCATCAACATTTTTAATTGGTTGACAGAATTTTACCAATTTTGTTTTCAATTTTAAAATTTAAATTTGGCCTTGACTTGCCATGCACTTGTGGAATTTGACTCTTTTTAACATATGCGCTGGAATGCACTTGCATTGTTATTGTTGCATTCAAATGCATTGCCGTCTGCAGTATGTTATGTAAAAAGGGATAGTGTTACAAGTGTGGGAATGAAAAGAAATAGAATTTGGTTGAATAATATGAAGGCCAAATGCGTTCATATGAGTCAAATTTGAAATAGTGAGCAAACCAAATAAGGTGACCATGTGGGTTCACCACAGAATCTCTTTTTTTTTTGTTTTATTTTTTTAAATTTTAATTTTGTTTAAAGCTCCTTAGTATTTTTACTGTTTGATAGTTTTCTATTGCTCCTATTTACCAAATAATAATAACAATTTTATGTATATAAAAAAATATGTTTCCATAAAATACGCTTAGTATGGTACTTATTTTTGTCCAGGACAAAAAAAGTTAAAAATCATTTAAATATTTTTTTTTGACTTAAATTTTTGTTTAATATAATAATATAGTACCTGGAGACCGATCCCGGATCGGTCGATAATCTGATCTGATACTTTTAATCGATGTTTTTTATTCAAAGCTTTTACGCTGTTTTCAGGCTTGTGGCGTAGGTACAAGAAAAGGTTAAATTCTTCTTTTTTTTAATAGAATTAAAATTTACCTTCGGACTTTGCCTATAAGACTCTTATTTTCCCAGTTATAATCCTTTGAAGAGAAGGTATTGTATTCCCCATACAAAGGAGAAAATATTTTGGATGCGTGACATCGACCATTTTTTATCTCTGAGCATTCCCCTTAATGGCACTAACACCCTGAAGTAGATTTTAACTCATTTTGAGTGTATTTTGGCAATAGATAGGTTTCTCGATACTAATGCAATTTCGTCTATTGTATACCTTCTCTTTCAAATACCTTCTCTTCAAAGGACCATAACTCGGAAAAAAAAGTCCTATTGGAAAAGTTTAAATCCATCACTATCCCAAGGTTCATTAAAATCGGTGCAGCCGTTTTCGAAGAAAATATTTTGCACAAATATCTCGTATATATGTTCATTAGGCATGCGCTTATTTTACGATTTTCTGATTT
The DNA here is from genome assembly GCA_951812925.1 of Calliopum simillimum. NCBI lineage: Eukaryota > Metazoa > Arthropoda > Insecta > Diptera > Lauxaniidae > Calliopum > Calliopum simillimum. The sequence continues at coordinate 1,761 of CATOTO010000143.1, read as the reverse complement.
TCGTTCATGCCGCCCCCTGAAATCCTTCTAATGGTCATAAAAACAAATACTATGAAGTTTCACGGCGATCGGATAACGATAACCCGGCCCGCAAGAGAGGTCAAGGTCAAGTTGAGGTTTCAGGCAAGAAATAATAAAAATTTTTTTTAAACTTAATTAAATTAGTCAAAGCATAACTTTATCTTATAGCAAATTGAAATACCTTTCCAACAAGCTATAATTGTTTAAAATCGGGTAATAAATACGAATTCTATGAATTTTCTTTTACGGCATTAACAAAATTGCCGCAAAATACCATATGTAGTAGAATAGCATTTTGCGGCAATTTTGCTAATGTTGATAAAAGAAAAATTCATAGAATTCGTATTTATTACCTGATTTTAAACCATTATAGCTTGTTGGAAAGGTATTTCAATTTGCTATAAGATAAAGTTATGCTTTGACTAATTTAATTAAGTTTAAAAAAAATTTTCATTATGTTTTGCCTGAAACCTCAACTTGACCTTGACCTCTCTTGCGGGCCGGGTTATCGTTATCCGATCGCCGTGAAACTTCATAGTATTTGTTTTTATGACCATTAGAAGGATTTCAGGGGGCGGCATGAACGAAAATCAGAAAATCGTAAAATAAGCGCATGCCTAATGTTCATACATATAAACACATAAACATACAATTTTAACTCGTAAAAAAAGAGAAGATATAAATAGAATAATATTAATTTTTTAAATATTCGTCGGCCTGATTACAATACGACATAAGTCACCATTCGGCAAATTGAAGATTATTAGCGATTTGGGTAGATTAAACAAAATTACATCAATGCCTTTTTTTAGTTTTTAACATTTGTATAAAAATTTTTTATAGAAATATTTTATAAAAACGTTGTGAGGGTTGTTTTGGTACTGCTTATAGTTCAGAAGAGTAGTGCAGAGAAATTGACTGATTCTAGCAATTTAGTTCCTTAATTTATTTATTAGGTTTATTTTGTAGTTTTAAAGCACTGCCATATCTTGTTAGATTGGAATGTCGAATTTCATTGAATTATATCTCCTAAACCATAAGTGGTATGGAAAAAACTCTTCCAAATAAAGCGATTCTCATTAAAAAGTGAAAGATCTTTTTTTTTGAACAGAAGTCACTTTAAACTAATAATTCAACAACTACAGTTTCGTCATTTGTTATGTTGTAACAAAATATCACCACCTAAAATGCAAAAAGACGTAACATCTTAGAACTCCAAATACTTATTTTATATTTTAAAGGCTGTTTTGGCTAGTTTTGCTTGACATCGATTTTATTTTATTCAATACTTGTCAAAACTGGCTTTTAAATCAAAATTGTTTTTATTCAATTCAATTCGATTTCTTAATTTAGTTTTGATTACGTTTTATAAACGCTCGACATTTGCGGAGCTTAAATCCACTTTTTCCAAAATAAATACATAAGCTTCTATTATAATGGTTAAAAGAAAGAAAACTTAACTGACATCCATGACGGAAATTTATCTCTAGTCATTAAAACGTACTTTGGGGACTCCTCATAATCGGTAACACTGTTAACGCTTCTCTCTATGCGGCACATAAATTGTTGCATACTTTCATGCAGTTCGATCATACATATAACCCCAAAAAAAAAAATATTAGTAGATGTGAATTTATTTTTATTCATTAAAATTTAAATGTAGGACATACAAATTTAAAAATTACGGCACAACGCAGCACAACCCTAGCACAATTCAGCACAATTTTTTTTTTCTTAAAT
>CATOTO010000142.1:0-23430 GCA_951812925.1 Calliopum simillimum | reverse complement strand
CCCGGCGCGCAGTTGCAGCGCCTGTAATTTATCTTCGTCGGAGAGAGGCTGCAGGCGATAGATCTGCCCCCAGTCCAGCCGCGAGGCGAGATCGGGCAGTTGCAGATTAAGCTGGCGTGGTGGACGATCGCCGGTAATAAACAGGCGCGTATTGCCGGTTTCCAGAATACGGTTATAGAGATCGAAGATCGCCATTTCCCATTCAGGCTCGCCTGCAATGCACTCGATGTTATCGATGCAGACCAGTGACAGCTGCTCCATCCCTTCCAGTACTTCCGGTACAAACCAGGTGCGTTTGTCCAGCGGAACGTAACCGACCGCTTCGCTGCGCGCTGACATCTCGGCGCACGCGGCGTGCAGCAAATGGCTCCGCCCTCCGCCTTCGCGTGACCAGAAGTAGAGATAGCTGCCATGTTGTTGGTTGAGAGCGCCTTTCAGCGCGGCAATCAGCGACGGGTTTTCCCCCGGCCAGAAGCTGGAGAAGGTTTCATCGTCAGGTAAATAGAGTGGCAATGACAATTGTGCCGGCGTGTTCAGAAGCACCTCAGCAAGAGAACAAGCAAAAAATCGGGGGAAGTCTAACACAGTTTTCAGAAAGAGATGAATGGGGCGTCCCTGCCCCGATCCTGTCAGGCTTGCTGCGATCACGGCTCGCGCGATTCTTCAGCCTCCAGTACCACTTCTTCCGGACGCAGCAGTGAGATCACACGGAAGATCAGCGCTAATCCAACCCCTACGATTGTCGCCAGCGCCATGCCTTTCAGCTCCGCAGCACCGATATGCACCTTCGCACCGCTGACGCCGATGATCAGGATCACCGAGGTCAGGATCAGATTTTGCGCTTTGTTGTAATCGACTTTGGACTCGATCAACACCCGAATACCGGATGCGCCGATCACGCCATACAGCAGCAGCGACACGCCGCCCATCACCGGTACCGGGATCGCCTGGATCACCGCCGCCAGTTTGCCGACACAGGAGAGCAGGATCGCCAGAATCGCCGCGCCGCCAATCACCCAGGTACTGTAGACGCGGGTAATCGCCATCACCCCGATGTTTTCACCGTAGGTGGTGTTAGGCGTTGAACCAAAGAAGCCGGAGATGACCGTTGATAAGCCGTTGGCGAACATTGAACGATGCAGGCCAGGGTCGCGAATCAGATCTTTCTTTACGATGTTGGCGGTGACCACCAGATGACCGATATGCTCGGCAATCACCACCAGCGCCGCAGGCAGGATCGTCAGCATCGCCACCCACTCAAAGCGCGGGGTATAGAAGGTTGGCAGCGCAAACCAGGGTGCTTTGACTACGCCGCTCCAGTCAACAATGCCCATAAATGCAGAGAGCAGATAACCCGCTACCACCCCGACCAGAATCGGGATGATCGCCAGGAAGCCACGAAACAGCACGGAACCGAATACCGTCACTGCCAGCGTGACCAGCGAAATCAGCACGGTTGTACTGTCGGGCGCACTGCCTTCCGCGGGCAGCAGACCTGCCATATTGGCGGCTACTCCCGCCAGTTCCAGACCGATGACGGCGACAATCGCGCCCATCGCTGCCGGGGGAAACATCACATCGAGCCAGCCGGTGCCCGCGCGTTTGACAATCAGCGCCACCAGACAGAACAGCACGCCGCACAGGATAAATCCGCCCAGCGCGACCTCATACCCCAGCGGCAGCAATAGCAGTACTGGCGAGATAAAGGCAAAACTGGAACCGAGGTAAGCGGGAATTTTGCCTTTACAGATAAAGAGGTAGATCAGCGTGCCTACGCCGTTAAATAACAGCACCGTCGCCGGGTTGATGTGGAACAGAATCGGTACCAGTACCGTGGCACCAAACATGGCGAACAGGTGTTGCAGGCTGAGTGGAATGGTTTGCAGTAACGGCGGTCGTTCACTAACGCCAATGGCGCGACGAGTCATCATTTATCCCCTTGTGTTATTTATCCCCCAGGGCGCGCGCCTCTGGCACAGCAGCAGGCACGCCGGTGAGCCTCGCAGACACACCAAACCCGTTCGGGGATCTTTTTTTTGCCAAAAAAAAGCCGACTCTCTGGTCGGCTGTGCGATTTATTTGGTTCCGAAAATCTTGTCCCCGGCATCGCCGAGCCCGGGAATGATGTAACCCTTCTCATTCAGTCCCTGATCCACTGACGCGGTGTAAAGCTCAACGTCAGGATGCGCTTTCTCCAGCGCGGCAATCCCTTCTGGTGCGGCAACCAGTACCAGCACTTTAATGCTGGTGCAGCCCGCTTTCTTCAGCAGGTCGATGGTGGCGATCATGGAACCGCCGGTCGCCAGCATAGGATCGACGACCAGCGCCAGGCGCTCTTCGATGTTAGAGACCAGCTTCTGGAAATAGGGAACCGGCTCCAGTGTCTCTTCATCACGGTAAACACCCACCACGCTGATACGGGCGCTGGGAACGTGCTCCAGCACCCCTTCCATCATGCCCAGGCCGGCACGCAGAATCGGCACCACCGTGATTTTTTTGCCTTTGATCTGATCGATCTCTACCGGGCCGTTCCAGCCCTCAATGGTTACGCGCTCTGTTTCCAGATCGGCGGTCGCTTCGTAGGTCAGCAGGCTGCCCACTTCAGACGCCAGCTCGCGAAAACGCTTTGTACTGATATCATGCTCACGCATCAAGCCCAGTTTATGTTTGACCAGCGGGTGTCTGACTTCCACGATCTTCATTGGTGTTCTCCCGGAATGAGTTGAGCTAAAAAAAAATCGCGGGATTATACCGCCTTTTACGCTCCGCGCCACCTGCTCTTGCGCAAAGCCGCGGGTTTTACCGGGACAAATAGAGGATTAATGAAAATCGCCCGATGCGCAATCCCGGACTCGCAAACGTTTGCCTGCACTGATAGAATTGCCGCGCTTTATTTTAAACCACCAACCGCAACTCGCGTGGGGACCTCGCAGTGACCGACAAAACCTCTCTCAGTTACAAAGACGCCGGTGTTGATATTGATGCTGGTAACGCTCTGGTTGACCGTATTAAAGGCGTAGTGAAAAAGACGCGTCGCCCGGAAGTGATGGGTGGACTGGGCGGTTTTGGTGCGCTTTGCGCGCTGCCGCAGAAATACCGTGAACCGGTGCTGGTCTCCGGCACCGATGGCGTTGGCACCAAGCTGCGTCTGGCGATGGATCTCAAACGTCACGATGCCATTGGTGTTGACCTGGTGGCGATGTGCGTCAACGACCTGGTGGTACAGGGCGCCGAGCCCCTCTTCTTCCTCGACTACTACGCTACCGGCAAACTGGATGTGGATACCGCCTCTGCGGTGATCACCGGCATCGCCGAAGGTTGTCTGCAGTCGGGTTGTGCGCTGGTGGGCGGTGAAACCGCTGAGATGCCAGGCATGTATCACGGCGAAGATTACGATGTGGCCGGTTTCTGTGTTGGCGTGGTGGAAAAGTCAGAGATCATTGATGGCAGCAAGGTGCAGGATGGCGACGTACTTATCGCTCTCGGCTCCAGTGGCCCGCACTCCAACGGCTATTCGCTGGTGCGTAAGATTCTGGAAGTCAGCAACACCGATCCGCTGGCTGAACAGCTGGAAGGCAAACCGCTGGCCGATCATCTGCTGGAACCGACCCGCATCTACGTGAAAAATATCCTGAGCCTGATTGAGCAGGTCGATGTGCACGCTATCGCACACCTGACCGGCGGCGGCTTCTGGGAGAATATTCCGCGCGTGCTGCCCGACAACACTCAGGCCGTCATCGACGAGAAGAGCTGGCAATGGCCGGCCGTCTTCAGCTGGTTACAGCAGGCAGGCAACGTCAGCCGTTTCGAGATGTACCGTACCTTTAACTGCGGCGTCGGCATGATCATCGCCCTGAGTCCGGCAGACGCGGACAACGCGATTGCGCTGATGCAGGCTGCGGGCGAGAAAGCCTGGAAGCTTGGCGTGATTAAAGCGTCTGATGCCGAAGAGCGTGTGGTCATCAACGGATGAAAAAGCTGGTTGTACTGATTTCCGGCAACGGAAGTAACCTTCAGTCCATCCTTGACGCCTGTGCAAGCGGGCGGATTCACGGCAGCGTGGCTGCCGTATTCAGCAACCGCGCCGCCGCTTATGGCCTGACGCGGGCGCAGGAGGCAGGTATTCCTGCCCACTCGCTTGCCGCCAGCGACTTCACTGACCGCGAAGCCTTCGATCGCCAGCTCATCGCTGAAATCGAAGCCTACAGTCCAGACCTGATTGTGCTGGCAGGATATATGCGCATTCTCAGCAGCGCGTTCGTGGCCCATTTTCACGATCGCCTGCTGAATATCCACCCTTCCCTGTTGCCGAAATATCCGGGTCTGCATACGCATCGTCAGGCTCTGGAAAATGGCGATAGCGAACATGGCACCTCCGTACATTTCGTCACTGACGAGCTGGATGGGGGTCCGGTGATCCTGCAGGCAAAAGTCCCGGTTTTTCCCGGCGACAGCGAAGCGGAGATTACGGAGCGGGTGCAGCATCAGGAGCATGCCATCTATCCGATGGTAATCGGCTGGTTTGTTGAGGGTCGTCTGGCGATGCGTGACGGCAAGGCCTGGCTGGATGGCGAACCGCTGCCGCCGCAGGGTTATGCTAACGACTGACCCGACAGGGGAAGCCGGGGCTTCCCCTGAAGTGCTGGCGGTCCGGCTAAAGGCTCAGGGAGCTTTTGAGCCGTCTGACATAACAACCTGCTCTGCTCCCGTTACTGACTTAACCGTAGCGCCCCGTAATGTAATCTTCGGTCCGACGCTGTTTTGGCGCGGTAAAGATACGGTCAGTCTCATCAAACTCCACTAACGCGCCCTGATGCATAAACGCGGTGTAATCTGACACGCGAGAAGCCTGCTGCATGTTGTGCGTCACCAGCACCAGCGTGAAATGCTGCTTGAGCGTGGTCATCAACTCTTCAATCACCAGCGTGGAGATGGGATCCAGCGCGGAGGTCGGCTCATCCAGCAGCAGAACTTCCGGTTCAATCGCAATGGCGCGGGCAATCACCAGCCGCTGCTGCTGTCCGGTAGAGAGCGTCAGCGCATTCTGTGACAGCTGATCTTTGACCTCACTCCACAACGCCGCCGCGCGCAGCGCACGTTCACAGGCTTCGTTCAGCACCCGCCGATCGCGTACACCCTGTAAGCGCAGCCCGTAGACCACATTTTCATAGATCGATTTTGGAAAAGGATTGGGGCGCTGAAACACCATGCCGACCCGACGACGCAGCGCCGAGAGATCCTGCTCAGGTCGCAGGATCGGCTGCGATCCCAGCAACACCTCACCCTCGACCCGGCAATGATCAATCACATCATTCATGCGATTAAAGCAGCGCAGCAGCGTCGATTTGCCACAGCCGGAGGGACCAATCAGTGCGGTAATCTTGTTTTTCGGCACCTGCAGCGAAATAGCCTGCAGCGCCTGGCGCTCGCCATACCACAGCGACAGCTGGTTAACGGTCAGCGCGATATCCGTGTCGGACGTCATAGTCATAGCCTGTTATTGAGTCATAAGGCGATAGCGTTCACGCAGACGGTGACGCAGGCCCATCGCCAGCAGATTAAGCGACAGAATAATCAGCACCAGCAGCAGCGCGGTGGCGAACACCAGCGGCCGGTCAGCTTCAATATTCGGACTCTGAAACGCCAGATCGTAAATCTGGAAGCCCAGATGCATAAATTTGCGATCCAGATGCAGATAAGGAAACACCGCGTCGACGGGCAGTTCCGGCACCATTTTTACCACGCCAACCAGCATCAGCGGCGCGGTTTCACCGGCGGCACGCGCCACCGCCAGAATCAGGCCGGTCAGCATGGCAGGCACCGCCATCGGCAGCACCACGTTCCACAGGGTTTCCGCCTGAGTCGCGCCCAGCGCCAGCGACCCCTGCCGCAGGCTGTTGGGAATGCGGGATAGTCCCTCTTCGGTCGCCACAATCACCACCGGCAGCGTTAGTAACGCCAGAGTCAGCGACGCCCACAGCAAACCAGGTGTCCCGAAGGTGGGATTGGGCAGCGCGCTGGCGAAGAAGAGCTGGTCTATCGTGCCGCCCACCAGCCAGACAAAGAAGCCCAGACCAAATACGCCATAGACGATTGAAGGAACGCCTGCCAGATTGACCACCGCGATGCGCACCAGTCTGGTCAGCGCATTGCGTCCGGCATATTCATGCAGCCAGATGGCGGCGATGACACCCAGCGGCATCACGACCACCGACATCAGCAGCACCATCAGCACGGTGCCAAAGATCGCCGGGAACGCCCCGGATTCACTCTCGCCTTCAGCGGGTGAATCACTGACGAAACGCCACAGCTGATGCAGAAAATGCAGCGTTTTGCCGGTCAGCGTCATCGCGTTCGGCTTCCAGCTGTCAACGATTTCGGTCAGCGGGATCGCATGTTCGGTGCCATGCACATCCCGCAGGATTAACAGATCGCGCTGACTCTGCTGTTGCAGCGAAGCCAGTGTCTCGCTCAGCTGATTAAAACGGCGCTGCAAAGCGGCCTGATTGGCCTGATATTCTGACTCGGCCTGCAGATCAAAGCGCCCGGCAGCACGGTTTGTGGCCGCCTGCTCATCAAGCTGCTCACGCTGGCTGTTGAGGCGCGCCATATCGACCCGGCGAATCTGATTAGCCTGCCGCACCAGCATCTGCACCTGTCCGAGCCGCTGATGCAGCAGTGCATCGGGATCCTGCGCAGTCAGCTCTTCATTATCCTCACGCAGGCCGACAAACCAGCCGTATGCCTGACCGTGGCTGCGGCGCTGCAGCACCATGATGTCCGCGGGCTGGCTGACCTGCGCCGCCGTGCGACTGTAAACCACCCGGAAATCGGGTGCGTCCCAGTCACGGTTACCGGTTTTAATCAGATAGCGATTAACCTGTCCGCCGCTGTTGCCCTGCTCATCTGCCGGGGCCGGAAAGCGCCGCTGATGTTCCAGGGTTTCACCCAGCAGCCGCGTCTCGCCCCCTTCAGGCTGGCTAAACGTGTAGAGATCGACGCGCTGCGGCCAGAAAGCGCGTACACCCTGCCAGGCCAGTAACCCAATCAGTAGCGTAAAGGCCAGCAGGCAGACGGCTACGGCACCGGCGGTTAGCCAGCGCCAGCGATCGTTCTGTTGCATCGCTTTCATGCCTGCTCCTCGTGCTGGCTGTAGCGCTGGCGCAGTCGCTGACGGATCAGCTCGGCAACCGTGTTGATCACCAGCGTAAACAGCAGCAGCATCAGGGCGCTAAGAAACAGCACGCGATAATGGGCACTCCCCGCCGCCGCTTCCGGCATCTCAATGGCGATATTGGCGGACAGCGCGCGCAGGCCGCTGAACAGGCCACCTTCACTTTGCGGCGTGTTGCCGGTCGCCATCAGCAAAATCATGGTTTCTCCTACGGCACGCCCCAGACCAATCATCAGGGCGGCAAAAATACCGGCGGAAGCACCCGGCAGCACGACGCGGGTCAGGGTTTGCCACGGCGTCGCGCCCAGTGCCAGCGAGCCCTGCCCCAGTGCAGCAGGCACGCTGAACAGCGCATCCTCAGAGAGGGTAAAGATCAGCGGTACCAGCGCATCCTCAGAGAGGGTAAAGATCAGCGGTACCAGCGCAAAGCCCATCGCCAGCGCGGCCACCAGCAGATTGCGCTGTTCGTAATGCGGCAGCCAGTCGCCCGCATCCGGTATCAACAGCGTGGGCAGCCACAGCGTCAGCAGCGTGACCAGCAGCAACAGCGGCAGCAGAATCAGCACTTCACGACCCGGCTGACGCCAGCGCGGCGGTAAACGCGCGCTGAATACGCCGCACAGCAGCAGCGTGCCCGCCAGCGTCAGCGGCAGCAGCAGCACACCTACCAGCGCCTGACCAATATGCGGCGCGAGCCAGATCCCGGCAATCAGCCCCACCACTACGCTCGGCAGCGCGCCCATCATTTCGATTGCCGGTTTAACCCAGCGTCGCAGGCCTGGCGCCATAAACCAGGCGGTGTACATCGCCGCCGCCAGCGCCAGCGGTGTGGCAAACAGCAGCGCTAAACTCGCCGCTTTCAGCGTACCCATCACCATCGGCATCAGGCTGAACTTGGCCTGATAACTGTCACCCGCCGCGGTCGATTGCCAGATCCAGTCCGGTCCGGGATAATTTTCATACCAGATTTTTTGCCAGAAATTGCGCCAGGTGACGTCCGGCCACGGATTATCAAGCCGCAGGGTCTGCCAGCTTCCCGCCCGTTCAATCAGCAGGCTGTCGCCACGTGGCGAAAACTGCGCCTGCACAATGCCAGGTTCCAGCTGACGCTGCAGTATCGGGCCATTCTGCTTGCTGGCAAACAGCCGCAGCATCCCCTGTTTGCTGAGCGTCGCAAACACGCGGCGTTGTGATTCCGTCACCAGAATGGTCTCGCCGTCGCTGCTGGCAAAAGTACGGATGCGCTGCAGGCGCGGCCCCTGTTCGCTGGCGATAGCAAACCACTGTGTGACGCCGCTGCCATCCTGGATCAGCAGGCTTGTGCCGCCCACCAGCAGATGCAGACTTTTTGGCCGCTGCGGCAGGGCGTGCGTTTCGCGCAATAGTGCACGGTCATCGTTAAGTTGCCAGACTCGTAGCAGATTGCCTTCGGTGGTGTAGAGCAGATCGCCGGACGGCGAGAGCGCCAGCAGATCCAGCTGGCGTTGCGGCAGCGGGATAACCGAGGCCTGGCGATCGGTGCCGAGCGTCAGCACCCGGATTCCGGCCTCAGTAAGTGCGGCTATACGCCACTGACCCGCATGGCGCGTCGCCAGCGCCATCTTCGTCACTGCGCCATCAGGCAGATGAAAAGGTTTATCGCCCAGCGGAAAACGCCACTGCTGGTCGGCGGTTGGCTGCATCAGTGTCAGCGCACCCTGCATATTCAGCAGTAGCGTCTGCTCATCGGCACTCCGCACTATCTCCCCGGGCGGCGGGGTCAGCGCCAGTGCCGGTTCCGCAGGCTGACCATCCAGCGGAATAAAACGCGCCGCACCGCGCTCGCTGATGCGCCAGCCGACCTTCCCCTGATTGCCAATCGCTAAGGCTGGCGCACGATCCCAGAGTTGCTGGCTGGCCGCAATCTGCAGGCCCGGCGCATTAAACAGCGGTAATACCACGCCAATCAGCCAGCAGAAGAGCAGCAGCATCAATAGCAGGATCGCCACGCCACAGCAGGTGACCAGTCGCCGTGTCAGACGGTCAACGGCACGACGCTTACGATCGCTGAATTGGACAGGAATGTGGTTTGCGCTCATGCGGTTCCGCTAGCAGGCCAAAATAAGCCGCTATGTTGCCCGTAGCCGATTGATAAGACAACTCCTGGCGTTGGACAACGCTGCCATACTCTCGCCATAATGTTGGTGGATACTGGATCTTCAGTCCTGCAACCGCTAAATGGAGTGAGAATGGGTCAGGTAAAGCTTTATATTGAAAAAGAATTAAGCTGGTTATCCTTTAATGAACGGGTTTTGCAGGAAGCAGCAGACAAAAGCAATCCACTGATTGAGCGGATGCGCTTTCTGGGTATCTACTCCAACAATCTCGACGAATTCTATAAAGTGCGTTTCGCCGACCTCAAACGCCGCATTCTGATTGGTGAAGAGCAGGGTTCCGCCAGTACGCCACGCCATCTGTTTAAGAAAATTCAGCAGCGGGTAATGAAGTCCGATCAGGAGTTTGATGCGTTATATAACGATCTGCTGCTGGAGATGGCACGTAACCAGATCTTCCTGATCAACGAACGTCAGCTCTCATCCAATCAGCAGGCGTGGCTGCGCCACTACTTCAAGCACGAACTGCGTCAGCATATCTCGCCGATTCTGATCACCCATGAAACGGATCTGACCGAATTCCTTAAAGATGACTACACCTATCTGGCGGTAGAGATCATTCGCGGTGACAATATTCAGTATGCGCTGCTGGAAATTCCGTCCGACAAAGTCCCGCGTTTCATCAATTTACCGGCTGAGCCACCGCGCCGCCGTAAGCCAATGATCCTGCTGGATAACATTCTGCGCTACTGCCTGGATGACATTTTTAAAGGTTTCTACGACTACGACGCGCTCAACGCCTATTCAATGAAAATGACGCGTGACGCCGAGTACGACCTGGTCACGGAGATGGAGTCGAGCCTGCTGGAGCTGATGTCCTCCAGCCTGAAGCAGCGACTGACGGCGGAACCGGTGCGTTTCGTCTACCAGCGCGATATGCCAGACACGATGGTGTCGCTGCTGTGCCACAAGCTTTCCATCTCAAACCTGGACTCCATCCTGCCAGGCGGCCGCTACCACAACTTCAAAGACTTTATCGGCTTCCCTAACGTCGGCAAAAATAACCTGGTGAACCGCCCGCTGCCGCAGATTCGCCACATCGGCTTTGATGGCTTCCGCAACGGCTTTGATGCGATTCGCAATCGCGACGTGCTGCTCTACTACCCGTACCACACCTTTGAGCATGTGCTGGAGCTGCTGCGCCAGGCGTCGTTCGACCCCAGCGTGCTGGCGATAAAAATCAACATCTATCGCGTCGCGAAACATTCCCGCATCATGGATGCGATGATCCATGCCGCCTACAACGGTAAAAAAGTCACGGTGGTGGTGGAGCTGCAGGCGCGCTTTGATGAAGAAGCCAATATTTACTGGGCGAAACGCCTGACTGAAGCGGGCGTGCATGTCATTTTCTCCGCACCAGGCCTGAAGATCCACGCCAAGCTGTTCCTGATTTCACGCCGCGAAGGTGAAGAGATTGTGCGCTACGCGCATATCGGTACCGGCAACTTTAACGAGAAAACCGCGCGTCTCTATACGGACTACTCGTTGCTGACCGCGGATGCGCGCATCACCAATGAAGTGCGTCGGGTGTTCAACTTTATTGAGAATCCCTACCGGCCCGTGACGTTCGATCATCTGATGGTCTCGCCGCAGAACTCGCGCCGGATGCTGTATGAGCTAATCGACACCGAAATTGCTAATGCGCAGCAGAATAAGCCCTGCGGCATTACTCTGAAAATCAACAATCTGGTGGACAAAGGTCTGGTTGATCGGCTTTATACAGCCTCCAGCGTAGGGGTGAAGGTCAATCTTCTGGTGCGCGGAATGTGCTCATTAATCCCTGACTTGCCCGGGATCAGTGAAAATATTCGTGTCATCAGTATTGTTGACCGTTATCTGGAACACGATCGCGTCTATATTTTTGAGAATGGCGGCGATAAGAAGGTGTTCCTCTCCTCCGCTGACTGGATGACACGTAACATTGATTACCGTATCGAAGTGGCAGTGGCGATTCTCGATCCCCACATCCGGCAGCGCATACTCGACATTATTGCTATTCAGTTGAGTGATACGGTGAAAGCCCGCATCGTCGATAAAGAGTTGAGTAACCATTACGTCCAGCGCGGCAATCGTCGTAAAGTGCGATCGCAGCTGGCCATTTATGATTACATCAAGAAACTGGAACAACCTGAATAAATCCTATGCCAATTTCTCATAAAAGTACGCCAAAACCCCAGGAGTTTGCGGCGATTGACCTGGGCTCGAACAGTTTCCATATGGTGATTGCGCGGGTTGTCGATGGTGCGATGCAGGTACTGGGCCGCCTTAAGCAGCGCGTCCATCTGGCTGACGGACTGGATGCCCGGCACAACCTCAGCGAGGAAGCGATGGAGCGGGGGTTAGCCTGCCTGGCCCTGTTCGCCGAGCGCCTGCAGGGGTTCAGTCCGAGCAACGTGACGATTGTCGGTACCCACACGCTGCGCGAGGCGGTCAATGCCGAAACCTTCCTGCAACGGGCGGCCGAGGTGATCCCCTATCCGATCGAGGTGATTTCGGGCCATGAAGAGGCTCGCCTGATCTTTATGGGCGTTGAACATACCCAGCCGGAGAAAGGCCGCAAGCTGGTGATCGATATCGGCGGCGGCTCCACCGAACTGGTCATAGGTGAGGATTTTGAACCGCAACTGGTTGAGAGCCGACGCATGGGTTGCGTCAGTTTCGCCCAGCTCTATTTCCCGAAAGGTGAAATCAGCCGTGAAAACTTCCGTCGCGCCCGTTTAGCGGCCGCGCAGAAGCTGGAAACGCTGGCGTGGCAATATCGTCTGCATGGCTGGCAATATGCGCTGGGCGCGTCCGGCACTATCAAAGCCGCCTGCGAAGTGCTGCTGGCGATGGATGAAAAAGAGAAGCTGATTACGCCTGAGCGCCTCGAAAAGCTTTATGACGAGGTGATGAAACACAAATCCTTTGCTGCACTCAGCCTGCCGGGTCTGTCGGAAGAGCGTAAAGGCGTGTTTGTACCCGGGCTGGCGATTCTGTGCGGCGTATTTGATGCGCTGGCCATTCGCGAATTGCGCCTCTCCGACGGTGCGCTGCGTGAAGGCGTGCTCTATGAGATGGAGGGCCGTTTCCGCCATCAGGATATTCGCAGCCGTACGGCACAGAGTCTGGCGAACCATTACGCTATCGACAGCGATCAGGCACGACGCGTGCTCGACACCACCGAGCAGCTTTATCTGCAGTGGCGCGAGCAGAATCAGAAACTGGCGAATCCACAACTGGCCGCGCTGTTGAAATGGGCGGCGATGCTGCACGAAGTGGGCCTGACCATTAATCACAGCGGCCTGCAACGCCATTCAGCCTATATTCTGCAAAACACCAACCTGCCGGGCTTCAATCAGGATCAGCAGATGCTGCTGGCGGCGCTGGTCAGATTCCATCGTAAAGCGATAAAGCTTGATGAGCTGCCGCGCGTGACGCTGTTCAAGAAAAAGCAGTTTGTGCCGCTGATCTTCCTGCTTCGCCTGGGTACCCTGCTGAATAATCAGCGACAGGCCACCACGCGTCCGGAGGCGTTAACCCTGAAATGCGATGATGGCCACTGGACGCTGACCTTCCCGGCGGGCTACTTCACGCAGAACAACCTGGTTCAGCTCGATCTTGAACGGGAGCAGGTTTACTGGAATGACGTCACGGGATGGAAACTGATCCTCGAAGAAGAAGTCTGACAACACGGGCGCCTGGCGCCCGTTTAACTGAAATGATGAATATGACACAACCAACCGCACCCCTTTCAGGCGAAAACTATTTTGCCGAAACCTATGGTTTAACGCCGCCCCACTCCGAAGTGGTTGCGGCGCTGCCCCAGCTCAATGTCGGCAAGGCGCTTGACCTTGGCTGTGGCGTGGGACGCAATACGCTGTTTCTGAATCAGCACGGTTTTGACGTCACGGCGTGGGATCATAATCCGCAAAGCCTGGCGCGCCTGCAGGAGATTATTGCGCAGGAAAATCTCAGCGGCATACATACCGAGCAGCGCGACCTGAACAACACGCGCTTTAATGGCGGCTTTAACTTTGTGCTGTCGACCGTGGTGATGATGTTCCTGCAGCCGCAGACTATTCCGCAGCTGATTGCCGACATGCAGGCCTGTACGGTCAGAGACGGTTTTAACCTGATCGTGGCGGCGATGAACACGGACGATATGCCCTGCCCGGCTGATTTCTCCTTTGCGTTTAAATCAGGTGAGCTCAGCCACTACTACCGCAACTGGCACATCGTGAAGTACAACGAGCACCCCGGTCAGCTGCATCGCACAGATGAAAATGGCAACCGCATCACCTGTCGGTTTGCGACGCTGCTGGCGCAAAAAGCGAGTTACTGATCTTTATCTGCTGTTTTTTTCAACAGCGATTGATTTCATCAGGCGACTGTGACTAAATATTGCAGTCGCCCCAGATGGGGTCATTACAGGAACCACCCCGCGTGAACAGCGCTATTTCTCCCCGAAGACGTCAAAAAACCGGCACCATGACCCGCATTGTGCTGCTGATTAGTTTTATCATTCTTTTTAGTCGCCTGATTTTTATCCTGCCTGCTGCCTTCGAGCATCATCAGCAACAGAAAGCTATTCCTGAACCGGTTGCCATAACATCAGGCGATACGCGATAGCGAATAACCAATAACGACATTTCGCCTGAAACGCACCTGAAACTTAAACGTTATCCAGATAACTGGACTCTTTTTTGCATCCCTTTTTCAGGCGAAACGCTACACTTCGTGCTGGTGCTTTCAGACTTAAGGGATCCAATGTGTCTGCCTCTCACTCTCAACGTTTAAGTGAAATACGTCATCGCATTCTGACGCTGCTGCTCAGCGAGCACGATCTGGTTGATGCCCTGCTGGAGAAATCGGGCGATCTCAATCCTGAACAGCAACGTGAAAATGCGGCCCAGCGTGACGCGCTGGAGCAGGACATTCTGCAACTGCATGCCGCTGACCTCGCGGATATTCTCGAAGCCCTGCCCGAAGAAGAACGTCAGGCGCTGTGGCGGCTGGTGCCGAACGAGCGGCGCGGCCATGTGCTGGTTGAAGCGTCTGAAACGGTCTGGGCCAGCCTCACCGAAGAGATGAGCGACCGCGATATCCTGCGCGCTATCCAGCCGCTGGATATCGACGATCAGGTCTGGCTGGCGCGTTATCTGCCACGTGACCTGACCGGACGCCTGCTGGCAACGGTGGAGCCCGCCCTGCGCGCCCGCATGCTCGATATGGTGCAGCTTGACCGTGACCGCGTAGGCCGGGTGATGGATTTCAATATCCTGACGGTGCGTGAAGATGTCACGCTTGCAACGGTGCAACGCTTTCTGCGCAAGCGCAAAAGCATGCCGGGCGGTACCGATAAACTCTTTATCACCAATAAAGATAATCAGCTGCTGGGCGAACTGCTGCTGACGGACATCCTGCTTAACAAACCCAAAACCCTGGTGAGCGACGTGATGAACGCCCGCCCTACCACCTTCCAGCTCAATGATAAGGCCGAAGACGCTGCCAGCGCCTTTGAACGTTATAACCTCATTTCAGCCGCCGTCACCGATGCCAGGGGCAAGCTGATTGGCCGCGTGACCATTGAAGACATCATCGACCTTGTGAATGCCGAAAACGAAAGCAACATTCGTAAAATGGGGGGTATCAGTCAGGAAGAGGATGTGTTCGCGCCGGTGCGTAAATCGGTACGTAAACGCTGGGCCTGGCTGGCGATTAACCTCTGTACCGCCTTTGTCGCCTCCAGGGTTATCGGGCTGTTTGAAGGGACGATTTCGCAAATCGTGGCGCTGGCCACGCTGATGCCGATCGTCGCGGGTATCGGCGGCAATACCGGTAATCAGACTATCACCATGATTGTGCGGGCGCTGGCCTTACATCAGGTTGAACCGGGCAACTTTTCGTTTTTGATCGTCCGCGAACTTGGCGTGGCGCTAATCAACGGCCTGTTCTGGGGCGGCATCATGGGCGGCATCACCTGGCTGATGTATGACAATATGGCGCTGGGCGGCGTTATGATGCTGGCCATGGCGCTTAATCTGCTGCTGGCCGCGCTGATGGGCGTGCTGGTGCCGCTGGTCATGACTAAAATGAATCGCGATCCCGCCGTCGGCTCCAGCGTATTGATCACCGCCCTTACCGACACCGGCGGCTTCTTTATTTTCCTGGGGCTGGCGACGATTTTCCTGCTGCCGCACTGATCGTCAGGCTTGCAGGCCGTAACGTTGCAGCGACCCGTTAAGATTGCGCTGCCGCGTTACCTGTGCCAGCTCTCGGGTCGCCGCAGGCAGCGTATAGTTACCTCGCTGACTCAGCCACTCCAGCACATCCGCTAAGTGCCAGATGGCGGTTTTACCGTCATGCACCGGCAGCGGAAACGGCGGGCGGTGGCTGAGCATCAGCTTACGCATATTCTGACGCGTCATGCCGATGATCTCCGCAACATCCGTCAATCCCACAAAATCGGGTGCGGCTTCCACCAGCGTGGCCCCCGGTATCGCACGCAGCACATCCTCTTCTGCCTGCTTCAATACATCCGTTGCAGAGTCGGACTCCCGGGTGAACTCCAGTGCAATTCTGCCCGGCATGCCCAGGCCGATTAGCGCATCATCACAGCCTGCCGCTGCCAGCGTTTCCAGCAGTTCATCCACCGGCGCATGCCCTTCCGGCAGGCTGAACCGTAATGTGAAACAATATTCCATATGCTTCTCCTTGTGCTGCATCAGGACTTCAGATAGTGACAGTTGTCGACCACGCGTCGCAGCGCGCGGGCATGCTGATGTGCGTTTTTTGGTGTGCTCCAGATACAGGTCAGACAAAACTCCCCACATCGGCACATCAACAGATTTTTCGGACAGTACATTTTGCCCCAGGCGTGATGGCCTCCCGTGACGACCAGCCAGCCATGGGATTCGGCGTAACGTAACGCCGTTTCGATCTCTTTGTTGGGATGCCGCTTCCTTGCCATGTTTTTCCCTATCCTGACGCCGAATTGATAAGTTGTCAACTGACAACCTGATGAAATTATCTTAGTGCGGCTCAGCATGCGCAGACTTTTTCTCGCAGTAAAACAGTCAGGGTATAAACTGGAAAACGTCACACAAAAAACGATCAGCGCCAGAAGTCATCTGGCAGCAGAAGCGATAATCAACGGAGGCAATATGTTTAAAGCAGAGGATTTTGTTCAGTCGAAAACCGGCGGCCCGAAAATGCAGGTGCTGCGCGTAGAAGGCGACACCTTATGGTGTGCACGCGTTGATGATGCGGCGAAAAAAGAGATCGAAGTGAAAGCAGAGAGCGTCAATCTCTATCACGAAGAGGGTGACTTTGGCGTGTGCTGAGGTGAAACGGCCCCTGACGGGGCCGGACTGTCAGGGCTTATCCTGCTGAAGGTTGTCATTTCCCAGACCGCCAATAAACGGCAGACGCAGCCGGAACGGTGTGAAATCGACTCCCATGTTCAGACCCAGCAGATTGACTTCAAGTCCCTCTTCTGCACCCAGCGTCACTCCCGCCACGCCCAGAATCGACACCTGCAGGCCGCGCCCGGATGGCGGCAGCCCGACCGGACGCCACAGTGGCCGGTAATCTTTTCCCAGCGCGTTAGCGGGCAGATCAAGCCTTAAAGCGGGTACTTCGCGGCCAATATGCGCCAGGAAGGTGTTGCTGTTTGGTCCAGGCCAGGCGCGATAGGTTGTCGGCCACGGATAGGATTTAATGGCGGCTTCAATCTGCGGGATCATCGCTTCTGCTTCCGGTCCGCGATGTTCCACCAGCAGCCGCGGTTTTGCGCCATACCAGTAGCCATCAGGCAGGTTGGTGTTGCGCCGGACTTTATCGCCGCTGCCCCAGCTAATCACTTCGTAGCGAGTGAAACGCGTTTCACCTGCGCGCTTGAAGATGATCCACGGATGCACCGCCACCGCCCCTTTCCAGCCGTAAGTCGGCGCAGCATAGACCTGTACGATAGCCAGGCTATATAAAGCGCGCGGGTCGGGCGCTATCCCGGCCGAATCGCGGCGGGCCGACCACCAGCCGCCCTGCTCTGTGTTATCGCTGTGACGCGTCGCCTGCGCGATGCTGGCTCCCAGCGATAGCAGCAGTACGGCAACAAAAAACAGGCTGAACACTTTAAGTGAGAGCATGACAACATTCCTGGTGACGTAAGAATCGCGAAACGCCTGTTCAGCAGACGGTTTCAGTAAGCGGCGGCTTTGGGATACGGACGATCGATGAAAGCGGCGGATAAAAGCGGGACACAACTGACGTCAGTTGCGGGCTTTTACTGCATGGAGGATAGCGTAATTCCCGGCAAAGTGAACAGGAAAACACCAGCGACGAGACGGGATGCGCTGAAAAGTTAAAACAGCACGGCGAATGCGATAACCACATCGTAATCCGTTACCTGGCAGGGTTTCATCAATAGATGAGCGAGTTTTCCTGAATAAGTGATAACCGCATGCCTTCGCATTAAAACCCTGGTGTCAGTAACCCATAAAGCGTCCTTACTGTTTCAGGGTATTTAACGCTTTTAATAAACTCATTATTTTTTATCCGGCCCTGACTGCCTGCTGCAGGCATAACCCGAGGGGAATCACACTGCCCTGAGTGAACGCCAATTTGTCGAAACTATAAAGTCGTTGCTCTGATAAAACCTAAGCATCAGCGAACATGAGGCATACCGTGGCGTTTTCACTGTTAGCGCTATACCTGCAGATATAAACAGGATGTACGTACTCTTTTAGTCAGAAGTAAGGCCTGCCACTACAGCTCTTTTGTTAATACCTCAAGATTGTCCGCAAGGATATTAAGCACCGCATTAACGTAGATATCCCTGTTTCCCTGGTGCCACATCACGCACAGTGGCAGCCCGGCTATATTGTCGACCGGAGCCAGTGGCAGATAGGTTACGCCATCCGCGTTCATGTTGCGGTAAGAGGATGGCACGAGCGCCACACCCAGCCCAGCAGCAACAAAGCTCAGTATTGTCTGTTTTTCCTCAGCATACTGAGCGATAACCGGATATTTACCGGCCGCTCTGAACAGGTTCATCGTCAGGTCATGACTGTGGGGACGGGAACGTCTTTCCGGCACAATCACCGGCTCATTGCAAAAATCCTCAATGCTTACCCGATCGTAATGCACCAACCGGTGATGAGCAGGGACTGCCAGTACACAGGTTTCATGGGCGATAAAGCGAGTGGTCAGAATGACATCTGTTTGTTCTGGCGGTCGCACAAACACCAGGTCCAGCCAGCCCGAGGTGAGTCGTGGGATCAGGCTGTGCGATTTATCTTCACTGATGTGGATATCGGCATCAGGAAACGCACTGACAAACAGGTTAAGCAGTTTCGGCAGTAATCCTCTCGCCGCGCTGTCAATGGCACCGATCCGCAACGTTTTTTTCTGCGACGCGATGTTTTTATGGAACCGCAACCGTAACGCATCAAAATCCGCAACAACGGACTTAGCCTCACTCAAAAACTCCGCGCCTTCCCGGGTCAGAGAAACGTTCCGGGTAGAACGATTCAGCAGGCGTATACCCAGATCCTCTTCCAGCAAGCGGATAAAACGGCTGAGTGACGCAGGCATCATTTCAAGCTTCCGGGCAGCCCTGCCGAAGTGAAGTTCATCACCTACCACTACGAAGCATCTCAGCTGATTTATATCCATTTTTCGCCCGCACTCAGATTATACAAGTTATTTATATAAACCCTTGCCGATGATAACGCCAGTCAAAACAGCATACTGGGTTCACAACAAAATGATAACAACCCTACCTGACTGTGGAGCATCCTGATATGCACAATGACCTCGAAAAAAAGGTAATGCGCAAAGTAACGCTGCGGATTATTCCTTTTATCATGCTGCTGTATTTTATCGCGTTTCTCGACCGGGTTAATATTGGCTTTGCCGCCCTGACCATGAATCAGGACCTGGGTTTTTCGCCGATGGTCTTCGGTATGGGGGCCGGGATTTTCTTTCTTGGCTACTTTCTGTTTGAAGTCCCCTCTAACCTTATTCTGCATAAAGTCGGTGCCCGTATCTGGATCGCCCGCGTCATGATTACCTGGGGACTGGTCTCCGGCTGTATGGCATTTGTTCAGGGCACCACCAGTTTTTATATTCTCCGCTTTCTGCTCGGCGTAGCCGAGGCCGGTTTCTTTCCTGGTATCATCCTTTATCTCAGCTACTGGTTCCCGGCTGTAAAACGTGCGCAGGTTACCGCCATTTTTATGGCCGCAGCACCACTCTCTACTGCGCTTGGCTCCCCTATCTCCGCTGCGCTGCTGGAGATGCATGGGCTGATGGGCTTTGCCGGCTGGCAGTGGATGTTTGTGCTGGAGGCGATCCCCGCTTTACTGCTGGGCATCGTCGTTCTGTTCTGGCTCACCGACCGTCCTGCCAAAGCAAAATGGCTGACCGAAGAAGAGCGGACCTGGCTTCAAAACTCTCTGCAGGCTGAAGAGCAGGCGCGCGCAACCGGGCAAAGCCACACCAGCGCATGGCGCGGTCTGGCGGATAAGCGGGTTCTGGCACTGGCGCTGGTCTATTTTGGCACCTCAGCCGGTCTTTATACCCTGGGTATCTGGGCACCGCAGATTATTCACAGCTTTGGTGCCTCATCGTTAGAAATCGGCTTCCTGTATGCTTTCCCTGCGGTGGCCGGTGTTCTCGGCATGATCCTCTGGGCCCGCCACTCGGACCGTACCCGTGAACGCAGCTGGCATGTTATTGCTGCCTGTCTGCTGGCCGCGGCCGGGCTGATTTATGCCGGAAGCGTCACAACCCTTTTCTCAGTGATTATCGCCCTGACACTCGTCACCGTTGGGATCAGCGCTTCCAAGCCCCCGCTGTGGAGCATGCCTACCCTTTTCCTGAGCGGGCCAGCGGCGGCAGCGGGCATTGCAGCCATTAATTCGATTGGCAACCTCGGTGGATTTGTCGGACCGATGATGATTGGCATCATCCGCCAGCAAACCGGTAGCTATACCGGGGGACTCTATTTCGTGGCCGGACTGCTGATTTCAGCCCTGACGGTACTGATTCTGTCCGGAAAAGCGAAAAAACCTCAGACCACAGAACTTCATCAACCTCACACTCATTAATTAATACGGAGAAACATCATGCGTAACTACTCTATTGCCGCAATTCCTGCTGACGGTATCGGCCCTGAAGTCATCTCTGCCGGCATTGAAGTCCTGAAAGCGCTGTCACATCGCGATCCGCAGCTGAAATTTGATATTCAGACTTTCGACTGGGGTTCCGACTACTACAAACGCTACGGCGTGATGATGCCGGAAGACGGCTTACAGACGCTGAAAAAATTCGATGCTATCTATTTCGGCGCGGTCGGCGCTCCGGATGTGCCTGACCATATTACCCTCTGGGGGCTGCGCCTGCCGATTTGTCAGGGCTTCGATCAGTATGCGAATGTGCGGCCGACAAAAATTTTGCCTGGCGTTACCTCGCCGCTGCGTAATCGGGGTCCAGGTGACCTCGACTGGGTCATCGTGCGTGAAAACTCCGAAGGAGAATACTCAGGCAATGGCGGCCGCGCCCATAAAGGTCTGCCGGAAGAGGTCGGAACCGAAGTGGCGATCTTTACCCGCGTCGGCGTCACCCGGATCATGCGCTATGCCTTTAAACTTGCTCAGTCGCGCCCACGTAAATTGCTGACGGTGGTCACTAAATCCAATGCGCAGCGTCATGGCATGGTGATGTGGGATGAAATTGCGGCTGAAGTGGCGCTGGAGTTCCCGGATGTGCAGTGGGACAAAATGCTGGTGGATGCCATGACGCACCGCATGACGCTGCACCCGCAGAGCCTGGACACGGTCGTCGCCACCAATCTGCATGCCGATATCTTATCCGACCTGGCCGGGGCGCTGGCTGGCAGCCTTGGCGTAGCGCCAACAGCGAACATCGATCCTGAGCGGCGCTTTCCATCGATGTTCGAGCCGATTCACGGCTCAGCCTTTGATATCACCGGTAAGGGCATCGCTAACCCGATCGCCACCTTCTGGACGGCGGTACAGATGCTGGAGCATCTGGGCGAGCATGAAGCCGCTGCACTGATCATGGGAAGCATCGAACATGTCTGCACCTGCGGCATCCTGACGCCCGATGTGGGCGGCACGGCCACAACGGCCGATGTCAAGCGTGCTGTGGTGCAGTTCATCGAATCCCGTTCAACCGTTGCTGAGAGTGCATAACAATGAGAAACGATCAGGCCGCAACGATACTGGAGGATATCTTTAAGCAGGCGGTTGACAGTGCCCGTCCCGGGCCTGTCGTTCCGGCGGCGCTGCCGCAGAAGCCTGCTGGCCGCTGTATCGTGGTCGGGGCAGGCAAGGCTTCGGCCGCCATGGCGGCGGCTGTGGATGCCGCCTGGCCAGACGTGGATGTCAGTGGCGTGGTGGTGACTCGCTATGGTCATGCAGTGCCCGCCGGGCGTATCCGTATTCTGGAGGCTTCCCATCCGGTTTCAGATGCGATGAGTGAAACGGCGGCTATGCTGATTCTGGAAACGCTGCGCGGACTGACACCCGACGATCTGGTACTGGCGCTGATATCAGGCGGCGGCTCCGCCGTGATGGCATTACCCGCGCCGGGTATCACGCTGGCCGATAAACAGTCTGTTACCCGTGCACTGCTGCACAGCGGTGCCAGCATCAGGGAAATGAATCTGGTCAGGCGTCACCTCTCGGCGATAAAAGGCGGCAGGCTGGCTGCACTGGCGCAGCCTGCACGGGTGGTTTCATTGATTATCAGCGATGTCCCGGGTGACAATCCGGCAGATGTGGCATCAGGTCCGACTGTGGCTGACAACAGCACGCCAGAAGATGCACTGAAGGTGCTCGAGCGCTACGCTATTCCGGTATCCGCCGAGGTTCGCCATGTGTTGAGCCAGCCGCTGGCGTTG
Organism: Calliopum simillimum; assembly: GCA_951812925.1. Lineage (NCBI taxonomy): Eukaryota > Metazoa > Arthropoda > Insecta > Diptera > Lauxaniidae > Calliopum > Calliopum simillimum. The sequence goes on along the minus strand of CATOTO010000142.1, from coordinate 1,193 downwards.
TCAGGCATGCTGCCCATTGGTGAGGTCAGGATGATTGCCACACCAGCAATGGCATTACAGGCCGCAGCCAGGGCTGCGCGTAATCATGGTATTACCCCATTGATACTCGGTGATGCCCTGGAAGGTGAGAGCCGGGAAGTGGCAACCGTCATGGCAGGCATTGCGAAATCGGTGAAGCAGCATGGTCAGCCGCTGAAGGGCCCTGCTGTTTTGCTGTCGGGAGGGGAAACAACGGTTACCGTAAGTAATGAAGGTGCGGGTAAAGGCGGCCGTAACACTGAGTTTTTACTGGGATTAGCCTGCGCACTCCGTGGAGAAAGGGGAATCTGGGCCATAGCGGGTGACAGCGACGGCATTGATGGCACCGAAGATGCAGCGGGCGCGATGATTTATCCGGATTCGCTGACGCGCGGAAAAAATCGCGGGCTTGATGCACTCACCTGTCTGAACGCGCATGACAGCTACAGCTATTTTCACGCAATCAATGATTTGCTGATAACGGGACCAACATTAACGAATGTGAACGATATCAGGATAATACTGGTAGCATAGCCGCCACTTTTCGCATAGCTGGCAGGATTAAGCAAACGTCTGCATGACATGATTATCAGGAGAGTTCTGCAGTGAGCTGAAAGCCATATCAGCATGACCTGTAGACGTTTTGACCAGTCTTGAGAAAAATGACTTCGCTTTTTTTACCGTACGCTGCCTGTAAGAGGCGGCGTAACATCGACTGTCGATTCTGGCATCAGATTCAAATCCTGCAACCTGTCAGGCTTTGGCAACAGACTGCCTGACGAGGCAAAATTATCCAGTGCACTAATGAAAAAGCCCGCAGTGATGCGGGCTTAGAGGTGCTTTACTGCTTATACGTGCAGGCTGTTGCCAGACGTTAAATCATTCCCACTCAATCGTCGCTGGTGGCTTACCGCTGATGTCATACACCACGCGGGAGATGCCGTCGACTTCATTGATGATGCGGTTAGAGACACGGCCCAGGAAATCATACGGCAGGTGTGCCCAGTGTGCGGTCATAAAGTCGATGGTTTCCACCGCACGCAGCGAGACAACCCAGTCATATTTACGGCCATCGCCCATCACGCCGACTGAACGTACCGGCAGGAAGACGGTGAACGCCTGGCTGACTTTGTTATAGAGATCCGCTTTATGCAGCTCTTCAATGAAGATGGCAT
>CATOTO010000141.1:0-15560 GCA_951812925.1 Calliopum simillimum | reverse complement strand
GGAATGTTGGGTAAATTTGTCGCCGAACTGAGAAAAAGACATAGCGGTTAAATATTTGTGATAGCGAATCGGGGGTCCACCATAACGCCCGCCATGGGCGGGCGCAATGGAAAGGCGAGGGGATTACTTCAGCGCCTGCGGGTTCACGCAGTTTTTCTCGACGCTTCCGCCGAGTGCAGCGAGGAGATTTTCTACCGCATCCTGCATCATGCCGTAGCGGGTTTCATGGGTGGCAGAACCGATATGCGGCAGCGTCACCACATTGGGCAGCGACAGCAGCGGAGAGTCGGCAGAGACCGGCTCCTGCTCAAACACATCCAGCCCGGCGGCATGCAGTTTGCCCGCCTGCAACGCGGCGATCAGCGCATTCTCATCCACCACCGGCCCGCGACCGGCGTTGATCAGCACCGCATCCGGCTTCATCAGTTCAAGCTCGGCGGCACCGATCAGATGGTGCGTCTCTTCAGTCAGCGGCAAACTGATGCAGACGAAATCACTCTGCTTCAGCAGCGCCTCCAGCTCACAGCGCTGTGCGCCAAAGCGCGACTGCGCCTCTTCATGCTCGCGGCGGGCGTTGTAGAGGATTTTCATGCCGAAGCCAAAGTGGGCGCGCTGCGCCAGCGCCATCCCGATACGTCCCATGCCGAGAATACCCAGCGTTTTATGGTGCACGTCGATGCCGAACTGTGCCGGACCGATGCTCTTCTGCCAGTTGCCCGCTTTGACCCAGGCATCCAGTTCAGGCACCCGACGGGCGGTACTCAGTACCAGCGCCATCATGGTGTCCGCCACGGTTTCGGTCAGCACGGTCGGCGTGTGCATCAGCACCACGTGACGCTGATTCAGCGCTTCTACATCAAAATTGTCATAGCCTACAGAGACGCTGGAGCAGACGCGCAGATTGGGCATCTTCGCCAGCAGCTCACCATTCACTTTACCGCCTGATCCCAGCAGACCTTCTGCCTGTTGGAACGCCGCAGCATGTTCCTGCTGGCTTTCCGGCGAGAGATCGCTGATTTCCGTCACGTCACACTGTTCAGCCAGGCGAGCATAAAGATCGTCGGGCAGTTTTTTATAGAGAATTACAGCGGGTTTCATTCGGTGGCTCCCGGTCAATAAGTAGCGGGCGGCTTGCAGGCCGCCCGGAGAAATAGAGGCTAACGTTTACGCTTTCAGGCGGGTTTCGCACCCTGTAGCGGCGGCGCTTTGTTCTGCGCCGGTTTCACAATCAGCGTCAGCCACACCGAAACCAGCAGGGCCGATCCCATAAAGATGTAGGACGCGGACGGGCTGCCGGTGGCTCCATTAAGATAGCCGACAATCCATGAACCGATAAACGACCCCAGCGCACCCATACTGTTGATCAGCGCCATTGCGCCACCGGCGACATTGCGTGGCAGCATCTCAGGAATAATGGCGAAGAACGGTCCGTAAGGCGCATACATCGCGGCACCGGCAATCACTAACAGGGTGTAGGACATCCAGAAATTGTTCGATCCCACCAGATAAGAGCCCAGGAACGCCAGCGCGCCCACCAGCAGCAGCGGCCAGACGAACAGCTTACGGTTCTGGGTTTTATCCGACGCCCAGGAGACCACCACCATCGCAATGGTCGCCGCCAGATAAGGCACCGCAGAGAGCCAGCCCGCCTCTACCATACCCATCTGCGTGCCGTTACGCAGAATCGACGGCAGCCACAGCACAAAGCCATAGACGCCGATGCTCCAGGCAAAATATTGCAGGCAGAGAATGATCACGTTGCGGTTGCGGAACGCTTCGCTGTAGTTGCGCACCGCTTTAATATTTTCCTGCTCTTTCTGCAGTTCAGCCTGCAATGCCGCTTTCTCGGCATCGCTCATCCAGCGCGCCTGCGCCGGCTTATCCTGCACCAGGAACCACCAGGCGATCGCCCAGACCACCGCCGGAATCCCTTCGAAGATAAACATCTCACGCCAGCCAAACGATTCGATCAGATAGCCTGACACGACCGACATCCACAACACCGTGACCGGATTACCCAGGATCAGGAAGGTGTTGGCGCGTGAACGTTCCGACTTGGTAAACCAGTTGCTGATGTAGATCAGCATCGCGGGCATCACCGCGGCTTCCACCACGCCCAGAATAAAGCGAATGGCCGCCAGCATCGGAATGTTGCTGACCACGCCGGTCAGTGAGGCACAGCCGCCCCACAGGATCAGGCACCAGAAGATCAGTTTCTTGACGCTGCGGCGTTCGGCGTAAATTGCACCCGGGATCTGGAAAAAGAAGTAACCCAGGAAGAACAGCGCACCCAGCAGCGAGGACATGCCTTTGGTGATGCCGAGATCGTCATTAATCCCGGCAGCAGAAGCGAAGCTAAAATTTGCACGATCGAGATACGCCAGGCTGTAGGTGATAAACACGATGGGCATGATGAACCACCAGCGTTTTGGCGCGATTGTCTGCTTTTTCATCGGGAACTCCTGTGACTGTAGAGGGGCGCGAACTACACGTCGCCCAGTTGCTGACGCGTCGGCAGACCTTCGCTGTCACCAATGACCTGAATCGCCATCGAACCAATTTTGTTGCCGCGACGAATCGCCTGCGGCAACGACTGACCTTCCAGCAGGGCGCTGATGACGCCAACGGCAAAGCCGTCTCCGGCGCCTACGGTATCCACCACGTTGTCGACTTTTATCGCCTCAACCTGGCCCTGCTCGCCCTGCGCCGTTTTATACCAGGCACCGTCACAACCGGTTTTAATCACGACCGCTTTCACACCCTTATCGAGATAGAAATCCGCGATCGCTTCTGGCTGACGATAGCCGGTCAGAATCAGCCCCTCTTTTTCGCCCGGCAGTACCCAGTCGGCATACTCCGCCAGCAGATTGAGCTGCTTACGCATCTCCTCTTCGCTGCGCCACAGCACCGGCCGCAGGTTAGGATCAAACGAGATAGTTTTACCGCGCGCGCGCATCTCTTTGGCGGTGTGCTTCAGCAGCTCCAGCGAACTCTCTGACAGCGCCGCCGCCACACCGCTCAGGTGCAGATGTCGCGCCGAACCAAAATAGTCCGCGTCAAAATCGTCGACCGACAGATGGCTGGCCGCCGAGCCTTTACGAAAATATTCCACCAGTGGATCAGAGCCGTCGTCGACTTTGGACTTGAGCTGAAAACCGGTGGGATAGCGCTTATCGACCGTCACCCGGGCGTGGTCGATACCCTCTTTTTCCAGCTGCTGGCAGATAAACCGGCCAAAAGCGTCATCGCCAATACGACTGACCCAGCCCACTTTCAGGCCAAGACGAGCCAGGCCGGTCGCCACATTGAGTTCAGCGCCCGCCGCGCGTTTAACAAAGGTCTCTGCTGCGGCCAGGTCGCCGGTTTCACGGGCGATGAACATCGCCATCGCTTCACCGATAGTGACAACATCAAGCGGACCGTTGTGATGCATAGTGTGATGCGTGGTCATCTTCACTCCTTACACGTTACGCAGCAGCGACACGTAGTGGCGTGTCACCGCAGTCAGATCGTCGCCTTCCAGCGGAAATTCAATACCGCGCGCTGCCTGTGCGGGCAACTGTTGCAGCAGTGTGCGCCAGTGGTCATCAGCCTCATCCAGCGCAATCGCGCGGTAGCTATCCTGGTGCGCCACGGCGGCTTTGACATGCACATAGCCCACCTGCGCAGCCAGCTGTTGCGCCGCCTGATCGGCATCCTCACCGGTCCAGCACCAGTTACCCATATCAAAGGTCATGCTGATCGGCAGATCCGCTTCCCTGACCGCCGTGAAAAAGGCGACTGACGGAGCCAGTCGGCCATGCTCAGTCTGGTCGTTTTCTACCGTCAGCTGAAATGGCAGATCCGCCAGCAGCGCCTGCAACGCTTCGCGAGGCAGCGCACCGGTGAACTCTCCCAGCGCCACTTTCAGCCGCTGAGCGTTTAACTGGCGTGCTTCTTCAACGTAGTGGGTTATACGGGGATTGATTTCGCCGCCGTCACAAAACAGCGTATCGGGCACCGAATAGCTGCTGTGCAGCTGATGCTGCGCCACCGCCCGGGCCAGTGCCGGCAGATCGGCCAGCGCCGCGTCATCAAGCAGTTCGCGGCGGATTTCGACCCCGTCTGCGCCCGCCTGCTGGATAATCGGCAGCAGCGCACGCTGACCGCCGAGAGCGGCGATCTGTGCGTGGCCATATGCGGCGGTCACCACGATGATGTCAGGTTTCATGTTCTACTCCATGGCAGGGTTCTGCCCATAACGAATACAAAAACCCTAAATGGAACCGGTTCCAAAGCAAAGCAGCAAACTGTGAAATTATGATCGTGCTCACGAAGCGAGCACGTAAACGGAAGGTTAAATCTGAAATTCAGTTAAGAGGCTGGCTGGAGCCGCGAACGATAAGTTCGCCAGAAAAGACCTGCTCGGCAACCGGCAATCCGCTGCCTTCGATGCGCGCAATCAGCCGTTCCAGCGCACTGTAGCCAATCTGCCAGGTGGGCTGTTTCAGCGTGGTGATACCGACACCGGCCAGCGCCGCCCACTCCAGTTCGTCAAAACCGAGCAGGCCGATATCGCGGCCCCAGTGCAGATTGAGTCGCTGTAGCGATCGCGCTACCTGCAGGGTCAGCGCCCCGTTGGCGACCATCACTGCGCAACGTTTGCCGGTGTGACGCTGATGAAAGGCCAGCAGCGCCTGATCCAGCGCGGCGGGCTGATGCAGCGCCACTTCCGTATTCTCATGCTCAACCTGCGGATGCTCTGCCAGTAGCTGGCGGAAGGCCTGCAGGCGCTCACGGCGCGTGTTGACGCTGCCCAGCGGCTCGCTAAGAAACAGCAGCGCATCATAGCCATTGTCGACCAGATGCCGCGTTGCCGTTTCAGCTGCCTCGGCGTTATTCAGGCCCACCACATCGCAGGGAAAATCGGGGATTTTACGGTCAATCAGCACCATCGGCAGCAGGGATTGTTGCAGATGGTTCAGCACCTCTTCGCGCATCCCGACGGCGTTAACCACAATGCCCTCAACCTGATAGCTGCTCAGCAATTGCAGATAGTGCTGCTCCAGATCCACTTCGTTATTGGTATTACACATCAGCAGCGTGAAGCCCTGCTCGCGGCAGGCAGCTTCAATACCGCTCATGACATCAACAGAATAGGGATTGGTGATATCGGCGATAATCAGCCCGATCAGGCGGGTACGTCCGCGCTTCAGGCCACGCGCCATCTGACTCGGGCGATAGCTGAGATCAGCAATAGCCTGTTCGATCCGCGCTTTCAGACCGGCAGAGAGCAGATGCAGTTCACCATTGAGATAGCGTGAAACGCTGGTTTTACCGGTTCGTGCCGCGTGAGCAACATCGCTGATGGTGGCGCGAGGCGGCCTGATTTTCATGAGATATCCTGCGTAATAAGAAACCCGGCAGAGACTAGCACAAGCAAAGCCCGGCGCAAAAAAGCGCTACACAGGTAATTGCAGCCAGGGTTGCCACAGGGTCTGTAACGTTTCCGGCGGTGCGCCATCAATCAGCCGGATGACCATTTCAGCCACCTGTTCACCGGCCTGATGCGGCGTCGCCTGACGAATGGCGACAATGGGATGATCGAGAATCGCATCTCGCGGCAATCCTTCCCAGCCCGCCAGCAGAATGGCACCCTCGCCCGCTGCACGCCCGGCCAGTTGCAGCGCCAGAGCCACGCCTTCAGCCAGCGCAGCGCAGTCGGTGATGATCACTTCCGGTACTGGCCCCTCTGCCAGCCACTCCCGGGTTTGCTGATAGCCGGCGCGGCGCGACGGTGCCACCGCCGCCATCGCGTAAGGCGTAACTTCCCCCAGCGCCGTCAGATAACCCTGACGCCGGTCACGCACCCGCGTACTGTTTTCATTGCTGCCAAGCCAGGCTATCCGCTGCCGTCCCTGCGCCAGCGACCAGCCCACCGCCAGCTGTGAACCGGCAAGGTGATCAACATCAAACCACGCATAGGTCGATGGCAGATCGCTGCGGCCCAGCGCCAGAAAACGAAAATTGGTCTGGAGCAGAGCATGAAGCCGATTGTCTTCTGGCGTGGTATGGCCGACGATCAGGGCATCAACGGCGCCACTGCGCAGCAGGCGTGTCAGCGTCGCCTGACTTTGCTGCTTATCCGCCAGCAACAGCAGGTTAATGTCATAACGGGCAAGGTGATGCTCCAGCGCCAGCAGCATGTCGCTGAAGTCGCTGCCATTCAGGGGAGAGGCACCGATCGGGTAGACGAACCCCACCGCGTTAGCACGGCCGGTTTTCAGACGCCGGGCCGCCGCATTAGGCCGGTAGCCACGCCGCTGCGCTTCCTCTTCGATGCGTTTACGCGTCTCCGGAGCGACATCCTGATAACCGTTGAGGGCGCGGCTGACGGTCGTTACGGAAAGACCTAAAACCGCAGCGATGGCTTTAAGAGACATGGGAAGGCGTCCATTGATCAATTTTTGATCAGACTACCATAAAGCCTCTGCTGGCTCTATTCGCAGAAACATTACTGATACTTTTAACGCGATGCTTTACAGAAAAAAGGCGCCCCCGGGCGGGGGCGACCGCGTTTATCCCAGCGGGCTGAGCGTGATCTCAACACGACGATTTTGCGCTTTGCCTGCTTCGGTGCTGTTGCTGGCAACCGGGTTATCCGGGCCTGCACCTTGGGTGCGCAGGCGATCGCTGGCAACACCCTGCACGATCAACGCGCTGGCCACGCTTTCAGCACGCTGCTGTGACAGACGCATGTTCAGCGCGCGGGTGCCGGTGCTGTCGGTATAACCCACTACGTTTACCGCAGTTTTCGGATACTCTTTCAGCACCATTGAAACACCTGTCAGGGTGTTCGCGCCGGCAGGTTTCAGATTGCTGCTGCTGGAGTCGAAGGTGACATTGTTTGGCATATTCAGGACGATGTTATCGCCATTACGGGTCACGCTGACGCCCGTTCCGCGCATCTTGTCGCGCAGTTTCGCTTCCTGCACATCCATGTAGTAACCCACGCCACCGCCCAGTGCGGCTCCGCCAGCAGCACCAATCAGCGCACCTTTACGGCGATCTTTCTTCGACGAGGAGAGTACACCGACACCGGCACCCACTAACGCACCCAGGCCTGCGCCCACACCTGACTTACCCGCCTGAGATTCGCCGGTGTAAGGATTGGTGGTACAACCTGGCAGGGCCAGACTGCCGCTTAATAACAAGGTGATGGCGATTAATTTCTTCTGCATTTTTGTTCCCTTACATTCGACACACAGGGGAAAACCTTTCCCATAAGTGGCACGATTATGCCGCCTGGTGGCCGGGAATGTAGTGAGGAAAAATCCTGATTTAGCGGGAATTACGCCTTTTGGTTGTCAGGATGGCAAAAACAGTTGCTCTGATGATCGTTTATCAGCCCGCAGGCCTGCATAAAGGAGTAGCAGATTGTGGGGCCGATGAATTTGAAACCACGCTGCTTTAGCGCCTTCGAGAGCGCAATAGCCTGCTCTGAGGTGGTGGGAGCCTGACTATAGTCAGGATAATGGTGGACGATTTGCGCGTTATCGACAAATTGCCAGACGAAGTGGCTGAAATCCTCGCCTTGCGCTTCCATCTGGAGATAAGCACGAGCGTTGGCGATAATCGCCGCGATTTTACCGGCGTGGCGGATAATGCCGCTGTTGAGCATCAGCGTGTCGATCTCTGCCGCATCCATCAACGCAATGGCCTGCGGATCAAACTGGTGAAACGCCACCCGATAGTTTTCGCGCTTTTTCAGCACGGTAATCCAGGATAACCCCGCCTGCTGTCCTTCCAGACAGAGCATCTCAAACAGCGCACGCTTGTCTCTCTGTGCCACACCCCACTCCCTGTCGTGATAAGCCAGATAGAGGGGATCCTGCGTTACCCAACCACATCGTTGCATCGCTTTGTTCCTTTATAACAAGAATATTTTAGCGGTCCGCTTGATCTTAGAATTAATCGGTTGATAGTTAAACGATCACCGGTTAAATAACAGAGACGGGCCGAAATTTAATTTAAACGCCGGATAATAACTTCAGCCTTGCCTGGAGAAGCGATGTTGCCGAGAAGCGGTTGGAAAGGTCTGCGGATCTGCTGTGCTGTATGGCTGTTAATCTTAACGCAACCGACTTTTGCGCGCGGCGGCATCTCTGCGCCTCAACATCCCGACTTTCTGCCCGACTACGATACGATTCTGGCGGAGAAGATCGCCCTGACGCCACTCGCCTTCAGCGATGAGAGCCGCGCCCTGTTTGAAGCCGCCATCAACTCTCCCACCGCGTCACCCATCGCCGTCCACAGTGAAACCGGCAGCGTAGGCACTACCCCGCTGGGAAAACGCTATCGGGCTGGGGTTGACCTGCCCATTGCCCCGTCATTTACCACCGGGCCGGTGGCGCAGTATGCCGTTGATCCGCAGCAGATGAACTGTCTGCAATGTGACTACAGCGATCAACAGAGTCGTGAGCAGAGCGCCAGCGTCGGCTGGCGCATCGATTCGCAGCAGGGATGGATATCGCCCTGGGCGCAGCTGAGTTATCACTATCTGCTGGCAGACACGCCGCAGAATCCCCGGCGTGAGGCGACGAACGGCACCGATCAGTCCGAAGGCATCGATCTGAGCATCGGTGCACAAGTGCCTCTGAACGATAATCTGGCGGCTTTCGCCGCGTTTTCACAAAGCGAAGCGCTGAATAACCAGGAGCAGCAACTTTATACCTTTGGCTTCAGCGCCAGCTTCTGACCGGGGCATGAAAAGAGAAAGGGAATCGGGCGTTTAAAATATAATGAGTCCGCTAATCATTATACTGGTAACACTATGCGCAACGATTTGACAATTATTGGCCGTGAAATGACGGTCTTCATACTGGCAGCACTCTTTCTCGCTCTGATGATATTGCCCATCTATATTGATGTGGCCTGGATGAATGATGCGCTGCACGAAACTTCTTTTACTGAAACCACCCAGGAAATCATGCTGGCGGTGATTGCCGCCCTGTTCTTTATTGCGGCCCAGCGCCGTCCGGCTCAGCGCGGCGCGCTGACCTTAGTGGCGGGCTTCTATAGCTGTATGCTGATCCGTGAGCTCGACTTTGTGTTTGATGCCATCCAGCATGGCAGCTGGATCTGGTTCGCCCTGGCGGTGACGGCCGGTTGTCTGGCCGTCGCGCTGCGGACGCCGAAAAAAACCCTGCATGCGCTGGCCAGGCTGCTGCAGCACCGCAGCTGGCCGGTGATGGCCTCCGGCTTTTTAGTGGTGCTGGTCTTCTCACGACTGTTTGGTATTCATGCGTTGTGGCAGCACCTGATGCTGGGGGATTACAACCGCGTGGTGAAAAACATGGCCGAAGAGGGTACAGAACTGCTGGGTTACGGCCTGTGCTGGCTGGCCTCGGTTCGCTATCTATGGCAGACACGTCCGGCCGCCGCTGCCGTCAGCGTGCACGCCACCGAATCTGCACCGGCCCGTCACGCCACTTCTCCGGTCACCTCGCACTGATCCGCACTCTTGCTTTTTAAGCGATCCGCATCATTAAAAAAGGTACAATAAACACTTCTGCGTCGGCGACGGGTTCCCGGCGCAAGGTGTTCGTTAACCTCAGGTCTTTTCATGTCAGCTAAAATCTTAACTTCAACGCTCATTGGCCTGGATGCCTTCCGACAGGATCCGCTGACTGCCCTGCAGCAGGCGGAAAAGGGCACGCTGGCGGTGTTAGATAATTATGCGCCGGTGATGTACGCCATCACACCTAAGCGTCTGGCTGAGCTGCTGGCGCTGGAAGCCGCCGCCCGGCAGCCGAATGATGTGGCGCTGGATGACAGCCTGTATGACGATTCTCCCGCCGCGATCCATACGCCGGCTGGTAAGTTCGCCATGTATCAGGGCTGGCAGCCGGATGCCGACTTTACGCGCCAGGCCGCGATCTGGGGTGTGTCGCTGGGCGAACCGGTGACCCCCAGCGAGCTGGCGGCCTTTGTGGCTTACTGGCAGGCGGAAGGCCGGATGTTCCATCATGTACAGTGGCAACAGAAACTGGCACGCAGCATTCAGATGAACCGTGCCGCAAACGGCGGGCAACCGAAGCGTGATATCACGCAGTTGCCCGATCCTGACCGTACCATTCCCGATGGTTTCCGAGGTGAATGATGAAAACGCCAAACGATCTCTTTAACCGTCTGAAAAAAATGATGCCCGCAGGCACCCGTCCTAAATTTGCCAATGGCGAAGAGCTGCTGGCGTGGAATCAGGAGCAGGGTCGTCTGCGATCAGAGGCGATTGTGCGTGAGAATCGCGCAATGAAAATGCAGCGCGTAATGGGCCGTTCCGGCATTCGCGAGCTGCATATGAACTGCTCATTTGATAATTACCGGGTAGAGAATGAGGGACAGCGCAAGGCGCTGGAACTGGCGCGTCAGTATGCCGCTGAATTTGATGGCAGCATCGCCAGTTTTGTCTTTTCAGGCCGTCCCGGCACCGGTAAAAACCATCTGGCCGCCGCGATTGGCAACGACCTGATCCTGCGCGGTAAAAGCGTGCTGATCGTGACGGTTGCTGATTTGATGTCGAGCATGAAGGGCACCTTCAGCGGCAGCAGCGGCATTACCGAAGAGCGGCTGATTCAGGATCTCAGCAGTGTTGATCTGCTGGTGATTGATGAGATCGGTATGCAGAGTGAATCGCGCTACGAAAAAGTGATTATTAACCAGATTGTCGATCGCCGATCCTCCTCGAAACGCCCGACCGGCATGTTATCCAACCTCGACCATGCGGGCATGAATACGCTGCTGGGCGAACGTGTCATGGACCGTATGCGCCTCGGCAACAGCCTGTGGGTGCGCTTCGACTGGGAAAGCTATCGCAGTCGGGTACGCGGCGACGAATATTAAACAGTGACCCGGCAGCGCCGGGTCACTGCGCTCATCGGGCCTGAAGCCCCTCGTCATAACGACGAGCTATACCGCCTTTGCCCTTCCGCCCATGCCCGGCGCAGCCGGACGCGCTGAGTCAGGATCATTCCGACGTCCGGCCACTGGTGCAGCAGAAAACCCGGCGTTAATCCCACGATCTGATCGCGGTCACGATCTTAGCCACAGGCGATCGGGTTGTGTGAAACCGCCCGCAAAAGTGTGGGATGTGGAATACGTATGGGCTGATACACTCAATTCTTACTCCTCTGTTGAGTGAACCCGTAATGAAAACGAACGGCAAAGGCCCGGCACTACTGCGACTGAATAACCAGAAACGGGTGATGACTCAGCTGCGCAAGCTGCGCGTGACGTCGCGTCAGGATCTGGCGGAGACGCTGACACTCAGCAAAAATACCGTCTCATTAATCATTGATGACCTGCTGGAGCAGGGCCTGATAGAGGAGCTGGGGCCGGTCAGCGTCGCGTCCGCCGGACGGCCTAAAATCGGGATTACCCTGCGGCCGGAAAAGCTCAAGAGCGCAGGCATCATGGTGGAACGCAACGTTATCCACTGGCGGGTCTGCGACTATTTTTCACAGGTGCTGGCTGAAAAGACGCTGCGCACCGATACCAGTAACCCGACCCGACTGCTGGCTGAGCTGGCGATGCTGTGCCGGGAACTGATGAAAAGCTATCCTGATTTGCTCGGCATTGGCCTGGGTTTTCCCGGTATCGTCGATCCCCGGCGCGGCTGGATGCATATTTCATTGCCCCTCGAATGGCAGGATGTTGACCTGCTGGGCGCGCTGAGTAAGCACGTCAGTCTCCCCATCCGCATTATGAATAATGTCAAAGCCGCTGCGCTGCTGGCGGTACAGCTACGTGGATTATCTGTGGAGAGCGGTCACTTTTATCTGCGTATTTCCGAGGGAATTGGCGGCGCACTGGTACAGCATGGCGAAGTATTTACCGGGCACAGCTGGACGGCGGGCGAGGCGGGACATCTGGTTGTCCAGCCCGACGGCCCGCGTTGCAGCTGTGGCCGCCGCGGTTGCCTGGAAGCGCTGGTCAGCCAGCCTGCGGTTAAACAGCAGCTGGCGCAGCGTCAGCCTGGCCTGAGCTGGCAGAACCGCGACAGTGCGCCGCGCGTGGTGGATGAGGTGATGGCGCAGGCGGGTGGCTATCTGGGTGCGGCGCTGAGTCAGATTATGCTGCTGCTCAATCCCGCCACCATCATCATTGATTGTCCGTGGAACGCCAGTGAGGTCTTCTGCAAGGCGGTGCGCACTACCGCACACGGCAACGCGCTGGCCTTTACCGCCGCACATACCCTGCTGCACTTTCCTGAGCAACGGATCGATCCGGCCAACGGGCTGGCGCTGGCGGTGCTGGAGCAGAGTGAGCAGCGGATGATCTAGTGGCTCAAGCCGCCCTGATTCATCCGGTATCCATCCACCTCAGACTGAACGCTTCCTGCTACAACACATTCTCCCCAAAATGCTGGCGATACTCTTTCGGCGTGGTGTCGTAGCTTTTGCGGAAGACCGAATAGAAGTATTGCAGCGAAGGATAGCCGCACATCTGCGAGATCTCGTTGATGTTGAGCGATGAAGAGGCCAGCAGTTCGCGCGCTTTTTCCAGTTTTTCACGGTGGATCATCGCATGGAGGGTGTCGCCGGTCTCATCCCGAAAGCGTTTTTCCAGATTAGAGCGCGATAGCCCGACTGCATCCAGCACCTGCTCCACTTTGATCCCCTTACAGGCGTTGAAGCGGATGTAGTGCATCGCCTGAATCACCGCCGGATCGCGCAGCGAGCGGAAGTCGGTAGAGCGCCGGGCGATGACTTTCACCGGCGGCACCAGGATGCGCTGAAGCGGTAAGGGTTGCTTATCCAGTAGCCGATGCAGCAGTTTGGCCGCCTGATAGCCCATCTGCCGTGAGCCCTGCGCCACGGACGAGAGCGCCACGCGTGACAGATAGCGGGTCAGCTCCTCATTATCAATCCCGATCACCGTAAGCTTCTCCGGCACCGGTATTTTCAGGTGTTCGCACGCTTGCAGCAGGTGTCGCGCCCGTGAATCCGTGACGGCGATAATGCCGGTTTGCGGCGGCAGCGTCTGCAGCCAGTCGGCGAGACGGTTCTGGGCGTGCTGCCAGTTTTCCGGCGCGGTTTCCATGCCCTGGTAGACCACGCCCTGATAGCGCTCACGTCCCACCAGCTGGCGAAACGCCTGTTCACGCTCCTGTGCCCAGCGCTTGCCGCTGGAGGCCGGTAAACCATAAAAGGCAAAGCGATTAATGCCCTTCTCTTTCAGATGCAGAAAGGCTTTCTCCACCAGCGCGGCGTTGTCAGTCGCGATGTAGTGCACCGGCGGATAATCCTCCTGCCGGTGGTAAGAGCCGCCAACGCCGACAATCGGCACGGAGACATTCGACAGCAGGGTTTCGATGGAGCGATCGTCGTAATCGGCGATCACCCCATCGCCCAGCCACTCCCGGATGTTGTCGATGCGGCAGCGGAAATCTTCTTCGATGAAGATATCCCAGTCAGTCTGCGACGCCTGCAGATACTCACCGACGCCCTCCACAACCTGACGGTCATACACTTTATTGGCGTTAAACAGCAGGGTAATGCGATAGCGTTTATCATGCATGATGGCGCGTTCCCTTAAATCCTCAGCGCATTGCATAACACGGCTGAAAGGGGCAAAAAAATTGTTTGCGCCACAATGTGATCGCCCGCGCGATTACACCCGACGCCGCGTTGCCGTATCCATCCACACCGCCAGCAGCAGAATCGCGCCTTTAACGATGTACTGCCAGAAAGTCGGCACATCCATCATGCTCATGCCGTTATCCAGCGAGGCCATAATAAACGCCCCCATTACCGCGCCCGCAACCGAACCTACGCCACCCGCCAGGCTGGTGCCGCCGATCACACAGGCGGCGATAGCGTCGAGTTCCGCAATGTTACCCGCCGACGGCGAGCCTGCGCCCAGTCGTGAACTGAGGATCAGCCCGGCAATCGCCACCATCACACCGTTGATGGCAAACACCGCCAGCTTGGTACGCGCCACGTTAATGCCAGACAGGCGCGCAGCATCAATGTTGCCGCCGATGGCGTAGATACGACGGCCAAACGCAGTGCGGGTTGCCATAAACATGCCCGCCAGCAACAGCACGGCCAGCAGTAACACCGGGGTCGGCACGCCGCGATAGTCGTTGAGCAACCAGATGGCACCCAGCACTAAGATGGCGATGATCGCCTGACGCCCGACGGTGCCGCTGGCTGCGCCCTGCGCCAGTCCGAGCTGCTGACGACGCAGCCGCAGCCGCCACTGCCACAACATAAACAACGCCACACCGGCAAAGCCAAAGCCGAAACCGACGCCGCCCGGCAGATAACTCGGACCAATCTGCGACATGCCTGGCGTGATCGGCGCAACCGTAGTGCCATCGGTAATTCCGACCAGAACACCGCGGAAAGCCAGCATTCCCGCCAGCGTCACGATAAACGAAGGCACTTTACGGTAGGCCACCCACCAGCCATTCCACGTGCCAAGCAGCAATCCCATCACCAGCGTCACCACGATGGTCAGCGGCAACGGCCAGCCGAGCCAGACGTCGAATATCGCCGCCGCGCCACCCAGCAGGCCCATCATGGAACCTACTGACAGGTCGATCTCCGCCGAGATAATTACGAACACCATACCCACGGCCAGAATGCCGGTAATGGCGGTCTGACGCAGCAGGTTGGAGACGTTACGCGCACTGAGCCACGAGCCGTCTGTGGTCCAGGTAAAGAACAGGGCAATCAGCACAATTGCGCCCAGCATCACCAGAACCTGCAGATTAGGCAGTGTGAACCTGCCCGGTGACGGTTTGCCCGGCGTGCCGGAGAGGCGGCTTTGGGTACTTTCACTTTTAAGCATAATGTTCACTCCGCAGGGCAGCTTCCATCACCTGCTCCTGAGTCAGGTTATCGTTAATCAAATCGGCTTTGATCTGCCCTTCATGCATCACCAGCACCCGATCGCTCAGGCCCAGCACTTCCGGCAGCTCAGAGGAAATCACAATCACCGCGATACCCTGCTGAACCAGTGCATTGATCAGCAGGTAGATCTCCTGACGTGCGCCCACATCAATGCCGCGCGTTGGTTCATCGAGGATCAGGATTTTTGGATTGAGCAGCAGACATTTCGCCAGAATCGCTTTCTGCTGGTTGCCGCCGCTTAAACGGCCAATCGGCAGTTCTGATGAGGAGGTTTTCACCCGCAGCCGACCGATCGCGTCGTTGATCGCCTGCTGCTCCTGCGCTTCATCCAGCGTTGAGAGCCGGTGGCTGAACTGGTCCAGCGCCGCCAGGGTAATATTTTTACCCACCGCCATCAGCGGCACGATGCCATCTTTTTTACGATCTTCCGGCACCATGGCGATGCCGTGCGCAATAGCGGCGCGGCAATCGGTGATGTTGACCTGTTTGCCATTGATCCAGATATCGCCCTGCCAGCGTCCTGGCCAGACGCCAAAAAGACACTGCACCGTTTCCGTCCTGCCTGCGCCTACCAGTCCGGCAATGCCGAGGATTTCACCGCGTCTGAGCGAGAACGAAACATTGTTAACGCGGCGGATGTGGCGGTTAACCGGATGCCAGGCG